>RJWH01003181.1:0-114440 GCA_004363575.1 Solenodon paradoxus | reverse complement strand
TTCCCAATATAAAGTGATGAAACTCTTGTATCTTTATTGTGGTGGTTCTCTATTGTCTATACATGTTCTAAAACTCCTAGAACTATATACCTGCCAAACAAAAATCAGTTTTACTGAATGGCAGTTATTAAAAAATTTGTATTGCAAAGAAAAGTATGTATTAAGAAATGTTTAGGTAGTGAACTGGGGTAGGAGGTTGAAAATTATGAAAAAGGGTTTGTATTCCCTTTAATTAGCAAGCAGACTCATCTGGCCAGAGAAAAAGATGGGTTTGAGCCTGTGTACTTGAGAAGTACTTTGGAGTAGTTGCCCAGGGTAAATGAAGCCTAACTGAATTTATCCACCCCAGTAAATGGAATATTGTCACCTCTAGGTACTATGAGGAGAATAATGAGACAGTTAAATGGCAGGATTTTGTCATAATTTGATTTATTAAATAAAGCTTTTTAATTACCTGGTGTCATTTCCCATTATAGAAGACTCTTTTTCATTTTGAATATTATTGCCAGTTGCCATTTGTTGGATCAGAATTTTTCTGTTGCCGGTAGAGGTGGGAGCAGGCAAGGGCAGGGGCTGGTTAGAACCTGTCGCAGTGACAGAAGAAGGAGTTTGGCTTACAATTCAGTTGATGGCCTGCATGCTCATCTTTACTTCATGTACATGCCTGCGCACTTCATTGCTTTTTGAATGAGGAAAGAATTATTTCTTTGGAACTTATGCCTCTAAAAACAGCAAAAGACTACAAATGTAAGGTCACTTTGACTCTTAATACATTTAAATTTAAGTGATCAAATAGATACGTAAATACCATAATCATGGCCTCATAGTCACCATTTAATGAACCATATTTTTGGAAGAATTGCAAATTGCCCTTGTTGCAAGAACTGACTGTGGAAATACACAGCAGTGGAAAGGCATCAGTGTGGAGTCCTTACAGTATCTGGGGCAGTCAGCCCTGCTGGAGTTATTGGACATACTAAATTACAATTACTGATACTTCTTTTTTTCCTTGCCCTTTTTCAGTCAAATGATCATAGCTTTATTTGTAATAGCCTAAAACTGGAAACAGTCCTCTATCCATCACCAGATGAACGAACAAACATACTAGCATTCAGTAGAATGTGACCCAACCAAAGAAAAGCATCAGTTAATTCAAAAGAAAGGTGCAGGCAGGAATGAAGGCAAGCAGGCATTCCGGCAGGAAGAGAGGAGGAAGAAACATTTTAAAATCTCTCTCTATTCAGTTGTTCATCTTGATTGTTCCCCCCGACCTAGGGACGAGAACCCGTGTTGTTGGGATGTATGTAGACTGCACTTGACCTGAGGTGGCAGACCTAACCATTGCTCTACCCTGGTGAGCCTAAACACATTCACTTTTGATATATGCAAAATCAGGAATGAAACTTGAAATAATTATGCATAGAAAAAGTCTCAGACAAAGCTATCATACACTACATTTTCCATCTATATAAAATTGTAGAAATTGCAAATAAATCTACATTTAAGAAAGCGGGCAGTGGTTTCCCGAGGCAAGAGAAGAGGGACCTGTATGGGGCCGGGAAGGGTCACACAGATGCACAAAAAGGGCCGTAGGGATGATGTTCATGCTTATTTTCATCATGTAGTCATGTTTTAGGTGTATGTTGAAATGCTTCTCAAACTGGCATGCCCAGCTTCTTTAATTCTTGTGATACTGCGTAGGAATTTCTAAACGTCTTTGTTAAATCTTTCTTTTTTCTTCCCTTTCCCCTTAAACATAATCTTACTCTCACCTACCAGCCATCCTAGTGTTTTCCTTCGACTATAAAGGAGTGAAAGGTCAGAAATGAGAGAAAAAGGAAGAAGCTAGGAGAGCATGTTATTAGACCTTATTTTTCTAGAAACAGGCTAGAAGAGGGCACTTTTATTTGTCTTCCTTAGCTGCGTGTGTACGTGTTATACTTAACGTGTGTGCGCACGTACTCTTGAGGTTTTTGTATCCTGCCCTCGTGCATGATAGTCACTCAGGGCTAACATATCTGTGATTCTTTGTTCTGAATTACCCAGCTTCACATATTAACTGACTCTCTTCACAGATATCATGTCTAATCCAGTTAGTGCTCTTGAATGCTTGTCATGGGGTACAAGTAAGAGAATGGAAGCTACAATGTGAAAAATTACCATTACATCCTATTCAGCCCAGCTGGTTTATCAACAGGGAGTAACTCATGTTTTCCTCATAATATATTTTTCAGCGATTTTTTGTGTGTGCTAGTTTTAATATCTGACTACTGCTATAGACCCTTTCATTAGAAACAAACAGGTCATATGCATATACATGCTTAAATATTTCCGTGTTGTTTGGCGGGGGGTCAGAGACGCCTTAGATTTCATATGTACACCCTGTTAAAAACCTCTTGCCTAGGAAATATCTCATTTCCTTCCTCTTCTTTCTGTCCCTTATTTCCCTTTCTGGCCATTGTTCTAAGCCCAGGGATTACTCATTCTTCCACTTCTGATGGATCTGTTCACTGGGTAGGCTTGTTAAAATTTCCTGTTAATAATCACCATTAGGCATCACATTATAAAAGGTATAGTACAACCGCCAGCATCTCCTTCTCCATAGCTGCCCCACCCCTTTGATGGGAAGGCTCCATCTTCCTCAGCCAGCTTCATTACCCCTCCCCACTTACTCCCTGGAAGCACCAGAGAGTAGGCCTAACTCAGTTTTGTGGACATACTGTCATGATGGCCACTTCATGCCTCCTCACGGAGTGATCCTCCATGGGTGTTAACTCTTCTAAGTTGGTTCAGCTCGCAGGGAGTTCAAGTGGGTGATCATTAGATTTAACTGGGAGGGGCACTGCCCTATGGGTACATGCTACCTCCTGGCCTTAGGTTCCCTGAAAAGGGTCTGAAGAGGACATCATAGCAGGCTTGTTTATATTCCCCAGATTGTATTATGAGAAATTTCAGTATCAAGGTTGAAAGAATTTTGCAGCGAATGCCTGTGTATTCACTATGGAGATTCTATCAACATTTTGCTATCCTTGTTATATGACATATTTATTCATCTTTCTATCCCTCCCTCAACTCATCTTATTTTTTAACAATCTTAAATTGCAGACATCAGAACACTTCCTTCTAAATAGTTCATCGGAAATATCATTATATAGTTCAGAAACTATAAAGACTGTACAAACCTTTTTTATATCTTTAATGTAATATTTAGAAACAATGGTATACACATCTTAAGAGTATATTTGCTTGCATCATGCCTTGATGGAGTAGCAGTCAGGTTCACCACCTCTGTCTGTGTGCAGTCCACATACATCCCGAGGACCTGGGTTCAAGTCCCAGGGCTGGAGGAGGGGGACGCCAACCAAGATGAACAACTGAAATAAAAATATAGTGCTTCTTCTTCCTCTGTCTTCCTGCCTTCTTTCCTGTTTGCCTTCATTCCTTCCTGAACCTTTCTCTTTTTTATTTCAGTTTTTTAAAGAGTGTATTTTTTGACCAATATAGGTACCTGTTTAACTCATATTTAAAAACCATGGCCTGGGTATTGTTCACCTAATCTCATAAATACAGTAACCACCTTGATTTATAGGGAGGTGTTGGTGTATGTCTGTACTAGCTGTGTTAAGAAGAAAACTGTAAACCCCACCTCCCTTACTCTCCCTGTTCCTCTGCCCTGCTGGAATGTTGGAAAAGATTGACTACTTTAGATAGTTTTGTGATGTCGTTTGTAAATGTGGTATGGATTTTTAAATGTGCGAATGTACAACATGCTTGGTCTAATAATACTATCTTCAAAGTTATGTTTTCTTATTTCAGTATTTACTGTTAACCCTTAAAAGTATAAAGGAGTTGCTTTTCTTTAGAAAATACATTTTTTCTTATTTTACTTTCTAAAATACTGAAAACATTTATGTCCTTCCCATGGCATCCTATATAATAAAACAAACAAAAAGAAAAAGACTTCTTGAAATAGTCTCATGAGAAAGATAGGAGATATTTTATATTCAAGGGAAATAGCTACCGGTAAAATGAAAAAGCCAGATGAGAAGCAAGGTTCTTTGGAAGAGTAGGTTCCTGGTGCATATTGGATCGAGCACATAGGTTCAGGAATATAAAAGGATAATGTATCACTTCCACCTTGAAGACAGGAGGGAACTAGAAGAAGATGAATGTCTTCCAGTTTTTCAGTCCTGTTAAAGAAAAAAAAAAAATGAAATGTGATATTTATATATATAAAGTATTCGCAAGACTGTATTTTTTTTCCCATTCTGTTTACATCTGTTAGATTCTATTAAATGTTTGGATATAACTTATACAATACCATTTTGCAATGATCACATATTTGGAAAGTGTCTTTGAAGGTTTAGGAATTGCAACATATTCATTCAGTAAGATTATCCTGAATGCATCCTAAGTCCCAGCTACAGGGCTAGGTATAAAGATCCGGTGACGAATAAAGCAGTGGTGAGTGAATCTTAATAATTCAGAAAAGAATGGTTTGAATTCAAGGAGAGGTGGTAAAGGAGAGAGGCAAGAGGAACTGGGATTAAGAATACAGGGGATCACTTAATTGAAGAAAACTACAGTCCACAGTCCAAATCCAACTGCATCTTTGTTGAGACATTTTGTGATCTGAGAGTTTTTTTTTTTAAAGGGAAGGTATAGGCAGGCATGAAAGTGAGTAGACAAGCAGGCATGAAGCGAGAGGAGGAAAAGAAGCATTTATTTATTTTTATTTTAGTTGTACATCTCAGTTGTCCATCCTGTTTCCACTCCACCCCCACCCCGAGCCTGGTTCCTTGGGATGTACATGAACTGTGCTGGGCACTGGACTTAACTGCTAAACCACCCAGGTGTGTCTAAGACGGTAAAAATTTTTTTTAAACTGTTAGGCAAAAATATCAGAAGGGGAATGTTTTATGACATATGAAAATGAGATATAATTCAAATTTCATTATCTATAAATAAAATTTTATTGGGAATTAACCATACTCAATTTCTTTAAATTGGTCTCTAACTGCATTTTATCCTACTGTGGTAGAGGTGAGCAGTTATGACTGAGAATATAGATGGAACTGTGCAGGGAGTTCAGTTTTGTTTTGCCATCTTTAAAAGGCCCTGGTTAGTGCTGAGGAGAATGGAGAGTGGGGTTGACCTTTTTCTGGAATCTGCAACTCTGGCTTTAGAATTTTCCCTGAATTGATACATCTTTTATTTATTTATTTTTTTCCTTCTTTTTCCTTTCTGCCTGAGATACTGGGCATCTGCTTTCCTTTAGAAGATTTGCACTTTTGATAGTTGTAACTAATCGTTGTATCAGCATGAGCAGCCCAAAATACTGGGCTGGACTGGACTGAAATGTACTTGCATGCTGTTGTGTTTTGCTGCTGGAGAAAGAGGTCCATTCTGCATGGAGAAGGAAAGCAGGAAGCCTGTCATGAGTCTTCCTGTCTTCACCCGATATGATATGCTCTTTTCTCTTGCTGATGACTGTACTAAACTATAGCCACCGTGCAGCAATCTCCTGCATAGAGTCTCCTTAGTCTCCTTTCAGTGAATGGCTGAGTCTGTGGGGGGTCTTGGTACCCCTGAAACAGGAACTCTCAATACTGCACAATACAATACTGCTGCTAAAGAGGGTTGCAGTTACTTCTAACTCAAAAGTATTTTAGGTGGGTATTACTATTTTATTTTATTTTATTCTTATTTTTTGTTTATAGGGGCATACCCATCATTCCAAAACAAAAGGATAATTTGAAGGACTCAGTTTGCAGGCACAGTGGAGGGTGGATTATTTTATCAAATTCTATGGCAAAGCATTTTTTTTTTTTTTTTGGTTATTGTTGTGCGATGACACTCTAACTGCGCTGAGATGATGATATGCGCTGACATTACCAGATAAAGCATTCATTGCAGTTTTCCCAATTCACAGGAAAGGAGCAGTCCGTAAAAAATACACAATTACTAATGGAATATCTGTTTACAGCAGAATATTTGCCTTCAAAGTAGAAAGTAGCTGAAAATGAAACTAAACCATGGAAAGTTTCTGATTGGGGCATTAATGCTTTTGTTAGCCAAGCAAGAAAGTACTTTTTGGCTATTTGATTGTAGCAACTGAATTGTAAGCAACTCAATTGTAGCAACTGAATGTAGCATTCTGGTGAAAATAAACTCCTTTATTAGCCATTAGGTGAGAATAGTTTCTCATGGGAAGCTACAGCAATAGTTGATGAAAAACATGACAAAAGATACTGGGTGGTTTCTTTGCCTCTTGATTAGTCAACAGTTAGTATTATGACTACTAATACTACTCAGTTGTTTATTAGAGGAGTCAGTGATGACTTTGAAAGGATAGGAGAATTAGGCTGTATTCTGTGTGGAACAAGTAGGAGTGAGAATATTTACAAAGAAGTTAAGATAGCTAATTTAGTACATCTGCTAATATGTGTTATAACTGATGATAGGAAAATAGACATGAAACAAAAAGGACTTAGAAAAATATACAAATTATGAAAATTATGGATATTTGAAGTATGTATTTATTGTATATTAACAGATGTTTTGAGAAAATATTTGACTGTCTTGTATTATGGCACCATCATGTTATTGGTGAACATTATTTTTTTTTATCTCACAGACTTTAAATCTTTGTCAATTTCATGAATTCATGTCAGAAACTTAAGCTGAGTATTTTGGCTTGTCCTGCATCATGGCATTTGGTGACTCTGCAGTGGCAAATTTTTAACTGTGATTTTTTTTTTTGAGATCAGGGCTGGAATTGAAATTTTTGCAAAAGAGAAGAATCACTACTACTGTTACTAAACATTAAATGACTTTGGAAATTGAGTATTTCTAAAGATTTTATAATATTTCTTAATGAAGTTAATCTAAAATAAAAAGTGAAATGTCACATGTAAAGCTCACATTGTAGTAATACCATTTGGATAACAATTAGTATTTGCATCACAAATAATGACAAGATGCTCTTCACACTTCATATGCTATCAAAACAAACCTAGAGACAAGTTCTCTATTTCCACCCAGGTCTTCAGTAACTAAATAATCTGAGCTCAAACAATGGTTCTAGCAGCAGTTTTATGGACATCAGGACCAGAGCAAAGGAAATTTCCATCCTTCAAAATTCATTTAAATGTGCAGTGAGGACCTCCCACCTAAGCTTCAATGGAAGTGATTAATCTGCATTATAATAACATGCAGACATCAAGAATAGGATTCTGTAGTTTCCTCCCATGATAAATGTATTCAATTAAAATCACGTGCTTGTGTATTGCTATCAGTATTTGCCATAACCTCTGAATGAAAAGACATTTTCAGAGATGCACTAAGTAAAATCTTTTCACATTCCATTATTAACTGATGAACATTTGTAACTGATTTGGGTGATAGGAGACATTCATTTTGAACTCAAATTAAGTAACATTCCTCCTCAGAGAATTTTATTCTTCCCATTATTGAACTTATATCAAAAATTGCACTGTTATTGCTGTACTTTAATTATTTTTTCAAAAAAGCCTCATGGAAATTTGTTTTCCTTCATTATATAAGTACCTACGTAATAAACTTGATATTGGTCTGGAAAAATGTCTACTGTCTGACCCTTCACAGAAAAAAATTGCCTTTGCCTCTGTTAGTTGATTGACTGTGGAAAGTGGGGGCAATGAAACAGTTAAAGATACGATGCTCACCGTTTCTGGCTGGGGCACTGTTCTCGAAGACTGGGAGTTTAGAGGCACAGAGCTTTGGTGATGAGATAGAGATGCTGGTTGAATTTGGGGCCTGTGTTTGAGATGCCTTTGGGAGATTTCAGCAGCCATTGAAAGTTTGGGTCTGAGTTGCAGGAGAGACTGGCAGTAGGACTAGATATGCGGTCATTAGTGTAAGGTGGTAATAGAAACAATGTAATTTTTAATGTATTCTGTCTTCCTTTAGAAAATAAATGCATGTTTCTATTATGTTTCCTATTCTGAAACAAGGGTAATTTTTCTTGTGATCCTTACACCAAGGGGAATAGTTCACATTCTTTTCTTGACTACGTGACTTAACTCTCTTAGTGTATACTTTTAATTTTTTTTTTTTTTTAAGGCAAAGAACATACATGCATTTTGGTTCCATCAATGTAGCCTGTAGAAACCACAGTGTTTTTATCAGGGGGAAAGCAAAAACTTGTTTACAGTGGAAAGCATAACAAAATCTGTGATCTTTTTGCCTGAGGACTCTTTCCAAAACAACTTACTGTAACAGACATCTAAGGTCAGTATTTCCCAATTAAGACTCTTCAGATGGAACTGCAGTTCTCAGTCCCAGCCAGTACTCATTCTTAGGACCATTCTTTGCTTATACACACCACACACACAAACACACACGTGTGCACACTCTCCTAATATAGCGTCCACTTCAAGTTACTAGTCAGCATCCTGGGACATGCCTTTTTAAGCTCAATATAGTATGATAGAGAAAGACTCATACTCATATCACTAATGATTTTTAACCCTTTTTTAAATTCTCCCCATTTGTGAAATCAAATTTAGACATCCTGCATGCTGAATCGTTTACTTTCTTTGTTAATGAACTGTGGATAGAGAATTTCATGTATTGATATTTTAGTTTATTAGGAATAACCTTTCCAGTTGGTAGGGATGAAACATTGTCTTTTTTATTTGAGGAGGTGACATACCATCTCTCCTTTCTGTTCTCGACAAAATGCCTCATTCTGGTGAATCCTCAGTAAATACTTGTTCAGTTGAACTCAGTAAAATTAGCAAAAGAGAGGATTCACAATTGAAGAGTAAATCAGACACAGATGAGTTGCTCTAGTTCCTGAAAAGTAAGTACATCAAGTGACAGAAAATTAGGGATTAGTTTAGCTTATCCCTACTTTTTATTGTATTCTTAGCTGATTTTTATTTCTTTTAAAGTTTATAAGTCTCAGAAGAAAGATGTTTTTATTATTGAGAACTTATGAAAAAGATTACTTAGGAGTTATGCTTAATAGTCTAATCTTATCATATGAAAAAAGTTTAATGAAAATAATAGAAAGGGAAGCAGCAAATCTGGTTAAAGTTAACGTCTAAACTTATATGCGGACAGCCTTATAGATTGATGTGGTCTTTTATTTTGCATCTTGTTTTTTCTACCTTTTACTCCTGCACATTTAGTTTTTAAATATGGAAAATTTAGAACATATTGAAAAGAGAGGGTAGTGTAATGTAGCCTCAGGTATTCACCGGACTGCAGCAGTAATCAAGATAAATCCAAACTACTTTATCAATCTTTTGTCACCCCTGCTCCTTCTCCTGCCCTGTACAATGGGATAATTTTGAAGCAAATTGCGAACCTTACATAATTGGTAAATATGTCACTTAGGTATCTCTAAAGAAAACATCTTAACTCAGTTCTTTTTCTTTCTTGGGGAAAAAAAAAAAAACACGAGAGAGATAAAGCAATCTAAAACCATGGTCACATCTGAAATAAAATTAAAAGGTTTCCTTACTATACAGGTTAGTTTCTAAACTTCGACAATCGATGCTCTTGTTCATTCTCCCTCTCCCTCTCCTTTCTCGTTCTCGACCCTGCGTGTCTTTACACTTGGTTCTTTTGAATCAGGACCCAAAGGCGAACCACTCATTGCGTTTGGTTGATAGCCCTTTACCACCATTGCTCTGGCTGTGTGTCCAACTTGGCTGTCAGGCTCACAACACTCCAAATGACTTTAATACTGCTTCACAGATGGACCAAGGGCAAGAGACAGCAGGTCCAGTATCTTCTTCTCCTCAGGGAGCCTAGCAGTTAACCCTAATTTCTGTCTCCCTTGAGTAGCTCAATGGCCATGGTTGAGAGCCTGGATATGTGGATGACACTTGGACCCAGTGAAGGATGGCCTTGATATTCTCACTGTTTGTTTGTTTGAAGTATCATTTTAAGTAGGCCCAAGGCCTGCATACCACTTCACAACTCTTTGCAGGGCCAAATCCACAGGGTACCTGAAGCAGATACAGCATTCTCCATTTATTTTTAACTCTGAATTTCCCAAGGACACAAGTGTGAAAAGAGGGTCACAGGGATCGTTCTGGGAAAGTCTGCATTGACCCAGGTCAATGTTAGCCCTTTCACCTTATGGTCTCCTAAGTGCTTTTTAATCTTGTTTTTGTTTTTGTTTTGTTAATACATCAGGTGGTTCATGTCTAGGTATCTTACTTTTGCTCCTCTGGTATCTTAGTCTTGTGTAGTTGCTGTAACAAAATACCATTGACTGGGGGGTAGCTTATAAATAACTTGGCTGAGAAGTCCACGATCCAGGCAGCAGCAAGGTCTCCTGGTGAAAAACCTTTTTTTGGTGCAGAGCGGGTTTCTTCTCACTGTGATCTCATGATGGAAGCTACTGGGATCTCCGCTGTCTCTCATAAGAGCGTGCTTCCATTCATGTCGGTTCCCAAAGGCTCAGGCACCTAATGGCATCATTCTTAGGGGTTAGGATTTTAACACTAGAATTTTCAGGGGGACACATTCAGACTATACGGTCTTGTTAACCTGACCCAACCTTCATAGTTACATCAGTTTTTTTTTGTTGTTGTTTTTTTTTTAACCTAAGAAGAGGTTAAACTATTGGTTAGATCGGGGTAAACAAACATGTAATGGGTCAGATAATAAATATTTTAGGCTTTGTTGGCCATATCAGATCTCTAGCAAGTAATTTGCTTTCTGTCTTTTATGTACCTTACAATCATAAAAGCTTTTATTAGCTCTGAGCTTGTATATAAACAGCATAGGACAGATTTGACCAAGAGGCTATAACTTGCCAACTGACCTACTTTTTGAAAATAAAATCATGTTTTATTAAGGATTGCAAAATAGCGATAATTTTAATAATAGTGCTTTGTCATCTTTTAATTGGAATTCCAAAAGAAACAAAAATTTCCAATTGTTTGGCGACCCCTAATATACAGTTTCTATGGAGAAACCTGGATGAATGCCTGCTTCTTTCCCTTTTGGTTACTGGTATTAAAAAAAAAATGACTTGGTTCCCTAATAACCTCAAAAAAGTAAGCATTAGATTTTGCTTGGTTAAGTTTTTTAAATCAAGCATGATTATAAACTTACGGATTTTCATGAACACTTTTCACGTGTTTCAAGCCATTGCTTGTTGGCTAGTAGGGGCGCTTTTAAGTTGTCTCTGGAGTTATTTTTTGACCTGGTCTCTGTAATTTTTCTCACAGACCAAGTGATGAGTTTGACATATATTTACATCCATGAGACCATCACCACCATCTTCATTTGAACATTTCTGTCATCCTAAAACCTTCCTTGTGCTCCTTTACAGTCCATTCCTTTCTCCATCCCCATCTACAGTCAGCTGACCTGCCTTTTCTTATTATAGTCTGTGTCTTCTAGAGTTTCATATAAATAAAAACATACAGTTTGCCTTTTTCTTAATTTCTTTAATGTAGTTTAGATTGTTAGATTTATTTATATTTTTGTATATATGGTCATTTCTTTGTATTGCTTAATAGTATTCTGTAGAATGCATATACCATGTTTGTTTATTGATTCACCTGTTGATGGACACCTGTGATGTTTCTGTTTTCTGATTGCAAATAAAACTTCTTTGACCATTATTGTCTTTTTATGGACTTATTTATCTATGAAAACATATATTTGCTGTCAAATGAGAACACGTGTTTGTCTGTGAAAGCATATGTCTATGAAAACATATATAGACATTTGATATATGAAAGGACATTGTCTTTTCATAAATATATATTGTAGTGGATATATTACATACCTACTGAGTGTGGTTTTAAATTGCATTTCTCTCAAGACTAATGATGTTGAATATACACATAGATTTAGGTTTAATGCTTGCTCAACTCTTTTGATTGACACATTTGTATAGTGCATATATATGCTGGAGGCAAATTCTTTATCATATATATTCATATATACATTTATATATGTAGTGTATATATTTCTCCTGTTATGTGACATCTCTTGCTTTTTTTTTTAACTGTTTTATAAAAACTGTGAAGTTCGATTTGGTGAAATCCATGATATTTAAAAAAATAATTTGTAATTTTAGTATTCTGTTGAGGAATTCTTTTCTAATCCAAGTATACTGACATTTTCCTTTATTCTTCTGAATGTTCTATACTTTTGTCTTTTATCTATTTTTGGTCAGTTTTTGCGTGTTGTGTGAAGGGAGAATCCAGGATATACAGCTATTCCAGTACCATTTGTTGAAGAGAGAATTTTTTCCCTTTATCTTGGAACCTTTGTCAATCACCAATTGACAATGTATATATGGATTTGTTTCTGGAATATTCTGGTTTACTGATCTATGGCTCCCTTTATACCAATCCCACACCATGATGATTAGCATTGCTTGAAAATAACATTGTATAAAGTTTTTAAAATTTCGTCTTCTTTTGAAAAGTCAATTATAGTGGTCACTTGCATATGAATTTTATAGTCATCTTTTTCAGATTTACCAAAAAAAGCTCTTTGTGGTTTCCAGATTGTATTGAGTTTATAGATCATTGTGGGGAGAATTGACTTCTTTTCTAATTGAAAATTGTATATTTCTCCATTTATTTAGATCTTTCTAAATTTCAAATGGCATTTTATCATTTTCTAATTGAAAATTGTATATTTCTCCATTTATTTAGATCTTTCTGAATTTCAAATGGCATTTTATCATTTTGGTTAACAATTATTGCACATATCTTTTAATTTGCTCATATGCAATTTTTTGGAGATGTTATTATAAATGGTATCTTAGAAATGTCCATTTCCAGGTGCTCAGTACTGTATCACAGAAATAAGTAACATGTATGCTACCACCTTCCTAAACTTACCAGATTAGGTTGGGTTTTTGGGTAGATTTCTTAGAACTTTTTGCATGTTATGTCTGCAAGAAGGTTAGTTATGCTTCATTCTTCATGGTTTATATGCCTTTGGATGCTTTTTCTTGCCTCTTGCACTGGCTAGCTTCTCCTGGCTAATATGGAAAGGTAAGAGCAAAAATGTTCATCTTCCTGATCTCATTTGGAAAGTATTGAACATTCATCATTTAGTATCATGTTAATTGTGAGTTTTATGTGGTCAAGGAAATTTGCTTCTGCAATTTCTAATCTGCTTAGAATTTTAATCACAAATTGATGTTCTATATCTATTGAGATAATCTCATGCATATTTATGTTTTAGTCTATGAATATGCTGAATTACATTGATATATTTTTGAATGTTAAGCTTACTTTAACTGGTATAAATTCCAGTTGATTATGAACCGTTACTAGTTTATGCATTTTTAAAATTCAGTTTACTAAAATTTTACAAAGAATTTTAAAATCTGTGTCATGAGAAGTGTTGCTCTGCTGTTTTCTTGAAGTCTGGCTTTTATATCAGGGAAATGCTGCCCTGCTCTTTTTTATAATATGTTGGCTCACTTTCGTTTGATGTGATAATAATGTGTGGTGTTATTTTTCCCATTTGCTGTTTTCTATTCATCCCATGTGTGTTTGATTTCTTTTTCCTGTCCCTAAAATTAACTGTGATTTTGTTTTAAAATTATTCTGTATCTCTTTATTTTGGTCTCATTTTCTTAGTTGCTCCTCTACAGTTTGCAATATTTATATTTAATTTACTACAGTATACTGCCATGTTATATTATACCATTTTAGATCTATAAGGTTTAAGTCCTTATAGCAGTATGTATATTAGTCCACCTCCCGTAATTCAGTGTCTTACATTTTACTTTGATATATATTATCAACATAATGCATCTAATTTTCTGTTACTTCATCTTAGCCAGCAGCAATAGTCTTTTTGCCAGTATTTTATTTATCATTTTTTCATTGGTATTCCTGAGAATAGTGGTAATTTTATTGTTTTGGGGGGTCAGGTTTCAGAATTATTGTTATTTCTTTTTAATAAGAATGGTATTGCACATTTTCCTTATTTTTCTGTCTTTAAGAATAGTTCATGTAGACTTGTATCATAGGATCTCTAAAGGCTGGGTAGAAGAAGGACTGCTTTTGATCCTCTATGTTTGCTCTAGTAATTTGGATTTTTTTTGGTCATCCTTTTCTAGGATTGGTTTCGTTAAATTGTATTTTTCTAGAAAATTATCCATTTATTCTAGATTTTCAGTATCATTTATGTAAGTTTGTAGAAAATGGGTTCTTATTTTTGAATATTTTCTGTTTTGATGGCTATTTCTTCCTTGACTTTTATAATTTTGCATGCTTTTTTTTTTCCCTTCATGCTTTGCTTCCTAATTACTGTTTAGCATTTATACACTGTTTTATAGTCATCTCTGTTGGCATTTGTTCTGATTGTAAAAGTAAACCTGTTTATTGAAAAAAGATTTAGAACATTTGGAAGAAATACCAAAAAAAAAATAAAATAAAATAAATAAAAATGAGGTCTACTGCCAGGCAGAGATGACCACTGGTCTAGTCTGGTAACTTTTCATTTATTGGTATGTATATCTTAGTTTCTGTGGGCTACCATAACAAAGTGCTATAAATTGGGTGGTTTAAAATTACAGAAATCTGTTCTCTCATAGTTCTAGAGTCCAAAGATCCCATAGGTAGGGCCATACTCTCTCAGAACATAACTCTTTTTTTCTGCTTTTAATTTCCTTATGATCATCTTTCTTTTGCACCTATGTCTGAATTTCCCTGCTCTTAAAATATACTAGTCATTGAGTTAGGTCCCCCACCTAATTCTGTTTGACCTCATCTATGATGAGATTTTCAAAGACCTTATTTCCAAAGAAGGTTGCCTTCATAGGTATTGGGTGTGTAGGGATTTTGGGGTGACAAGGTGGGGGGTGGAGGACTCTCTGTTTAACCCAGAGCAGTTATTTTATTTATTTTCCCGCTATTTCTAAGGCTTTATTTTGTGGTTTTATTTCTATCAAGTGAACTTTAAGATCTGCCACTGAGCACACTCAATACTAGAGCTGTGATGTGCTTGCCACCATGTACCCATAAGCCTGCGTTTGCCACATTTCCATTGTTACTTAACAAAGCATCATCATGGAAAAGAGAAGCAGCTCTCATTACGTTTCCTTACAGCTTATATCCTGGTCAGTTTTAGAAGATGAGGTTGTTTATTCTTGTGTTGTTCTTGAGAATTATTTGCTTGTATTTTATAGAAGTGAGAAGCGATGTTTTTCAAACCCAAATTAAGGAGTATATGAAGCATACGGATTTAATCAAATTATATCAGTTATTGTGACCCAAGAAAGCAAACATTTGCTACTATTATACTAAATGTTTTTATGGTTTGCATCAGTGAGGAACTCTGAGTAGCATTTTTGTGAAAAATAAAAAGCTTGACTTTATGGAAAGCTTTATGAAAATAATGGCAGACTGGATGAGCAGAGTGTAACTTGAAGTGCCTGTATCTCAAATAAGCTTCTGTTCCTGAAGAAAAGGTTCTTTTTACTTTTTTTTTGGAGCCTTTCACCACCCCACACCCCATCCCTTCAGTTCTCTTTACCAAGTAGTCAGTTCCACTGTGGTTAATAGTTCATATGTGGTGTCACCTTACTCCAAGGAATTCTTCTCAAACTGTTAAGTCATTTCCATGATGATGACTTACTTCAGAGTTTTTACAGGCTCTTGTTTGAACTTGTGAAACCAAATGTTATACTGTCACCATCGAGGGTTAGACATGATCTTTGATAACTTGTCTGTAACAGGGCTTAGTAATTTCACCACCTGAGCAATGTTTCTGGATTGAATCCTATGTGCTGTTCTATGATAATAATGTCACATGTCTTGCATTTGTATCTCAGCCATTACTCATATACTATGGAGTCATAAACCCAAGTTATTTTAACATTGTCATTTGTCAGTATTATAAATAGCAACCCATTATTAACCATTGTCTTTTTTGTCTGAGTGTTTTGTATTTAAGAACATTCAGAAGCTGCTTCTCATTGCAGGTGATTTCATGTTGCCTCTTCTATCTCCTGCCCTTGGAATCAACTGCTTTATAAAACTGTAGATCTGTGAATATGGAAGAATGATTTAACTGGTTGCCCAGTTAGGGCATCAAGTTTAAAAAGCTTCATCTGGAGTGAAAGAGTGGGCTTTGTTAGAACAGATACATTAGACTTAAGTAGACATTTAAAAATTCATAGAAAAAGTCTTAGAAATCTGTTATGCTATACCAGTAAACTAGATATTTAAAAACAATGTAGTGGCTGTTGGGAAGTCACCGTGAGATGAAACAGTACCCTAGTGTCTCTGTGTTCACACTCTTGTGACACATTTTGATTATTGCCTGTGTTTAGACTTTAGTTTTTATAGAATGTTCAAAAAAATATCTTCATTCTCTGTATGCTTAAGTGTATGTGTCTCTTCAGTGTGTAGATGATGCAAGTGTTTATTTGATTTATGCTTTATATTAAAACAATCATTTGATTAAACTTGATTTTTGTGTTCACAAATTACTTGATGTCATTGTTCAAAACAACTTCTGAGAATACCATTTGAAAATGGTATTTTCTATTCCTGATCAGAATAGTGTGCATATATATATTGTTATAAAACTTTGATGCTTATGTTTGTTGTTTTATTTTCCCATGTTTTGCATGCTTAGCTGTTTGCCTAGAGTATATGTGTTTGCCTAGATTATTGAATGGTTTCATCAAGATGACAGGACCGCTGGGCCGTCCTAAAAAGTTTTAGCTGGCTTATAAGTGAACATCTCTTTTATTCTGATCCGGAACCCCCCCCCACTTTAAAGAAATGTATATGAATATTTTCCTTCATATTCTGCTTTGCAAATGGATTTTTATTCCAGAAAGAGAAAATTATCAGTACATACCATGTCAGAAATTTTAGTTTGCATTTCATCTGACATTTCAGAAAACAGCTCCCCACCCTCAGCTGGTAGCCTCGCAGAGCGTTGCCTAGCCCTCGGGGTGACACCTCGTGTGGATGTGGAGGCTCCTCTGTCTCCCTGTTCTGCCGTCTAGAACAAGCTTCCTCTGACTGGGAGCTCCGCTTCCCACAGCCAGAGTGTATTGTGGAGCCTGCTGTGGGGGCTAGTGGATTCCTCCACGACTTAGTTCTTGCTTTCTCTGGGTGATCCCCAGAATTTCTGCAAGGTGGTGGAAGGTCAGAGGCCTAAACATATCCAGACAATACTGTCACCCTTCCCAGCTCCTCACAAGCCAGGACTGCGGAGACTGAAGGCTGTAGGCTGCTGACTCTTAATTACACTTCCCTTTGCTGCCTGTGATTGTGTCATACATTCAGTCTGGCTAGAGATAAGTGTTCATGCCTGGAAGCCATTCCGCTCTAATGATGACAATGAGGCTGATGAACTTACAGAGCACTTATACATGTCCCAGGCCTTTTCTAAGTTAGTTACAGATACTAACTTGTTCTTTCTTCCCACCAACCCTTGAGGTAGGACTCATGTTCTTCTGAATGCACAAATGAGGCTAAGAACAACTAAGTACTCAGTTTTTTTTTACCTCAGGTCATAAAGCTAGTGAAACACCAGGCTGGTGTTCCTTGCCACCAGGATACCTTGCTCGCAGAATGATTTAGCATTTATGCATAGATTGGTGATTGATTTCTCTACTTCTAGTTCCTGGAGGATATGCCTTACGGGCCTCCTGGTAAGGAGTTTTCATTGATCCTGGTCTCCACTATTACCAGCTCACCTCTAACTGGGTCACTCTTTGAGTGCTGGGGATAGCTTTGATTCCTTGTTCTTGCCTTCTTGATTTTTTTCTTTTCTCAATTTTTTTTTGGTAATGTTTTTTCTTTAGTTCACAATGCTAAGTTCCATTTAGGATATTGAAATTGCATCTCAGTCTTTATTTCAAACGACACCAACCACCAGAGTTCCCGTGTCCTTTACCTCCACCTCATCCCCTCAATCCCCCCTGCTCCCCCATAGCCAGTCCTGAATCTCCCTATTTCCCATTTCAAATAGGAGAATTCCCCTATTAAAATAGTACCACATGCATGCATTTATTCCAAAGTGCTTATTCACAGTCTGGTATGTGCTAGATATGGTCTGAGGTGTTACAGATGCTGTGTGGGGATAAAATCCCCGTCTTCATGGTGTTTAGTTTATAGTGGGGGAAACAGAAAGAGGTGAACCAAACACTCTATGAAAATGTCAGATAATAATATGTGTAATGAGAAAAACAGGCTAAGGAGAAGTTGAGCAGCAGAGAGGACTATTTTGGACTGAGGTGTTTTAGGGACGGCCTTTGCGGTGGTGAGATTTGATCTCAGATCTGAAGGGAGTTTAGGAGAGCCATGTGTCTGCCTGGGGAAGAAGATCTCAGGCTGAAGCAGAAGGCCTTGGACGGAAGGAGTGTGGCCTGGACCCTCAGAGGTGCCATTGTGAGTGGAGTGTGGGAGGAGGAAGTGGTAGGTCATGAGATTGGCAGGGCGATCAGAAACCAGGTCAGGCCAGTCTTTGGATTCTGTTCCCTGTGCGATGGGAAGTGTTGTGACCTGATCGGCATTTGAGAAGTATTGTTTGTCTCCTGCGTGGAGAAAATTCCTGTAGTGGAGCCAGAATGGAAGAAGAGAGAATAGAAAGCTACATCAAGAGTTCAGGTACTGGATGATGGGGGTGAGAGCCTCCCAGTGCGAGTCCCTCTGGAGAATTGTGATCCAGGATGTCTCATCCTCCCAGACCACACTACTTAAAATTGTCGCTGCCCTCTGCTCTGGCATCCTCACGCCTGCTTTTTTTTCCCCCCCCCCCCCGCCCCCCACTTCTCTGTTTCTTTTCTCCATAGCACTTCTCACTTTCTAATAACCTGTATCCTTTACTTATTTATTAGGTTTTTTAATTGATGGACATTCACCACTCACCAGAAGGTCAACTTCCCATGGGCAGGGATGTTTTTTCTTAGTTTTGCTCTCTAAGTGTTCCCAGCTACCTTTGGCAGAACCCGGCACAGTGTGCGTGCTTGTTGGTTGAAAACCGAACAGGCATCTCCAGTGGTGCCAGGAGGTAAGACGAACTGGGAGCTGCATCTGAAGGCAACGCTGACAGGATTTTCTGCTGTCTGACCACCTGCGTTTTGGAAGTTGTTCTGATAGGTGGGAGATAATAAATTTAATTTGGTACCTGATGTCTAATAGAGCTATGTCATCATAACTGTGTTATGCAGGACAGAGTTGTGTGTTAGTCCTTTATGTGAAAGTAAATTCATGAGAGAAAATCCAGATCCCTCTCAGCAATCCATGGCCCATAGTCCGAAGTCCACCTGTGGCCTGTGCATGTAAATGAAGTCTAATTGCAAGACAGCCACACTCATTCATTGCAGCTTATCTATGGCTACCTTTGCTGTACAGAGACAGCTGAGAAGTCAGAGCAGAGGCCCTGTGGCAGAATATTTACTGTCTTAACTTTCACAGGGTTAAGTTGGATAGAAAGCATTAAGTTGTGTTCCTGGCATATATTTTACATATGGTCACAGTAGCATTTCGGAAATTATGTCAATGAAATAATGTTGAGGAAAGCAAATAGGGAACAAGAAGACTGTATTTGATCATAATTGATATTACCTCCACAGAATTTGTTTTACAAAAAATCAAAAGGTGGAAT
The DNA here is from genome assembly GCA_004363575.1 of Solenodon paradoxus. NCBI lineage: Eukaryota > Metazoa > Chordata > Mammalia > Eulipotyphla > Solenodontidae > Solenodon > Solenodon paradoxus. Next base: position 94,823 of record RJWH01003181.1, on the reverse strand, counting down.
TGAAAAGGAAGTTTCATAAGTTTTGTTAATGAAACTGAGTCACCACCCAGTCTTTTAGGCTCCTCATTCAGTCCCATTCTCCTTAACCTGCACAACAGAATTCTAGCCTTTGGGACCTTTTCAGTGAACAGTTCTAGAATCACAGAACAAAAGGCCAAAAGGCAAAAACAACATTTTCTGTGACCCAGTGTGTTTGCTGATTACAAGTCATAATTTCAAAAGCTGTGCTTTTTAGGCTGCTTTTGTGGTGACCAAGTTGGATATTTAGTATCTACCCAAGTGGATTCAAGTTCAGGATGGATTTACCAAAGGGCTTGTGACATTTTCACAGCTGCTGCTTCTACCCCTACTAATGCTGTAGGTTGGAAGGTCTGGTCTGAGCTAACAATCAGTGAAACCTCTGATCTTCTGTCAGACGGGCCAGGCTCTTCTATCAGGTAGTTCCTTTTCCATTTCTCCTTCCTTTTCCTTTGTTCCCTGCTGCTCTCTCCTGAAGTTTTTATTATTATTTATTATTGTAGTTTAATCACTTTCCATTCCCCATATACCTTTTCTTTGTTAAGTGTGTATTGAATGCATGGTTTACATGTCAGGATAATAATTTGGAACCTGTTTTAATAAACCAGAGATTTGCAAACTTGGATTCTGGTCAGACTGCAGGGCTCTTGGGAATTAAAGCGTCAGGTATGTAGATGGTGCTAGATATCAACCAGCGCTGCCCAGAAAGTGCACTGGTACAGTTTTCTAAAGGAGTCATAGCAGGTCTAAAATAAGACACATACAGAAATACAGGTAAGTGTTTAGAAACTTTCGTTGGATTTTGTTTTGGGTTTTGGTACTTTAGTTGTGAGTAATAGTGCATTGTGCCACACCCCATGTTTTAATGACAGGTCTTCTGAACTTTTAAAATAGGGCTTCATTCTCCTTGGCAATACTTGTGACATCAAAGCATATCTCTTAGTGACAGGCTGTATTGACTGTAAATACTTTCAAACCTGTTGCTAACAATACAAGTCTAATTAATGATTTTCAAAATAGTTCAAGTTTACTGATACTAGCTCCAGATGATTATTAGTTGTGACTTAATGAAAGTACTGCCAAATTCCAAATATGGGCCTGCCACATACAGAGACCTCTAAGCAACCTGTATCCTTTTTGGTATTTCTTTGATTTCTTTTTTGGACTTAGAACTCCTCTTTCTATATTACCTTAAATTTGGGGGAGATTAAGAACTTTAATCTTTTCTCACAGATAGGATCTGAATGTGGTTCAGGAAGAGTTTTTGCTACATCTAATTATCTAATATCCTCTTAAAACAGAATATACATTTAAACAACCGTCAGTCCATTTATAGTCTTTCTTTGAGGCAGAGAGCAGGGTAAGAATTTCCCTGAGTGGAAACCAGCCCCTGATACAATGGACTCCACTTACTTAGCCTGAGGGAGCCAGTGGTTGGCCTCACTGAGTTCATGTTTCTACTGGAAGAAGGGGACCTGTGGAGTGAATGTAGTCAGCGTGACAAGAAACAGTTACTTTTTTTCTAAGTAGAGTATTTTCTTACTGTCAAATATTTTGTTTTCTGATTTATAAGATTTCCTTTTTGTTTTTCTTTCTTCTTTTGTGAAACTTTCTATTTTCAGATGTTTTACTTTTGGGGGGGCAGATGTAAATGGAATTGTGTATTTCAGGAGAAGGTTAAGCTTAGAAGTCATCACTCATCACGTGTTTCTCTCTCTTTTATTTTTAAGTGGCACATGAGTTTCTGACTCGTATGTGGTATTTCTTGTTTGGCAGGCTGGTGCCAGACTCAGTGTCTTTTGTTTTTAAGAGATAAATGTCTGGTGGTTTTTGTTTTGCTGGGAGACTCACGTGAGTCATACTTATCTTGAACTATGTCCTTCCTTCAATCCTCTCTTTTGGACCACTTACCTACATGTCAACATCTGCATGTTGAAATTCTAATATGTTGAAAATTTCAACTGTGTGTGTCTGTTTCTAAAAGGACTGGTTTGTCGTCTGGACTGTTCATTCCTTTAGCACTTGATAGAATTACTTCTTGTATGAGTAAGCCACCAATGCTGTTGCCATTAATTTTGTTTTCATACTTGTATATTGAGTGCAAAGTTAAAAATGGTATTACAATAAACTTCAATCTCTGTGATTTACTTTTCTCCTTGGTCGTATATTACCAGAAATCTGGATTTCATTGGGTGTGTTTAATCCTGTGAATTATACTCTTAAGTGCAAATAATATTGTGATCAGTAAGACAATTAATATGTTTTATATTGTTATTAAAGAGCATGTTCAGCTTTATAAAAATCATCTTTATTTCCCCAGTACAAGTATGATGACAGGTAGTGATGGTTAAAGGCAGATGTCTGGGCTTCTATGTGAGCGCCACCAGTTCACTGGTCGTATGATGTCTGTTTCTCCGTGTCGCATTTCTGTCGAATAGGGAATAGTGGTAGTACCGCTCTCAAAAGGTTGTTTTCAGGAGAAGTTAATTATGATATTTAAAGTGTTTACAGCACAGCCACTGCCTGGTGGGGACATCTAAGTCTCAACTACCGGAGCACATCTTCGTGACTACCCAGTTTTACATACAGTTTGTTCATAACAGATTTGTGATCTATTAAAAGTATATGAGTTTGTTTTTTTAAGGTAAAAATTTCCAATAAGAAAATAAGAAATGAATAGTTGAAGGTAGACATTTTTTCATTCTCAAAATCTATTGAAAAGCAGTGTTTTACACATAAAAAGAAAGTTTACACCTAGCTGCATCGAAGCATTCTGTGGTCTTTGAACATTTACTGAGTTCCTACGCGAAGACAAAAAGATAACCTGATTTTCAACAAAGTAGCTACCAACTCATATGTTTTATATCTAGAACTGAAATTTTCATTGATTTATCACTTAAGCTTTCTTGACCCTTGATGGACTTCCACATTATTGTTTTAAATAGTCTTTTTTTTTTTTTTTTAATTGGGAACATTTCCTTGAACATTCATTTAGAGTATCAAAAGAAGTTTTTGTTTGTGGTTGGAAAAAATATCTTTAACCTGCCAACAGAACTAAAAATTGCGTAAGAAAATGGGTGTTGATGCTGAGAAATGGTGTGTAGGCAGCAGATCTCTTGTTCTGTCTGAAAACAGTGATGAAATACAAACAACAAATGTGGAATTACTGTTGCACTATTTCAGTGTGGGAAAGACGAGAGTAGGAGAAGTTCTGTTTTCATAAACTTATATTTAGTCATGAGATTTAGTTGACAACTACTTTTGGAATCAGTGAAGGTTAATTTCTATAAAAAGTTATTTTATACTTTTTGTCTGTGTCACCATATTTGTGATGACAATTAACAGAAACTTAGAATTTGGGGTTCATTGTTGATCTTTAGGTGATCTGTGAACTCTTGAAATTGTCTAAAGAATTTTACTTTGCCTTTGAAGCTGTTATGATGCACTGTTATCATTAACTGATCTGATGCTCTTTTTTTCCTCTGTGAGTGTGGTTAAATATATCTAACATGAAATTTACCATTTTAATCATTTTTTTGTTTGTAATTCGCCACCATTCAGTATATTCAGATTTTCATGTAACCACCACTACCACCCAGCTCTAGAACTTTTTCATTATCCCAAACCGAAATTGTGTTCCCATTCAACATAACTTGCCCCACCTAACCCGGGGCCACCGCCGTTGTACTTTGTCTTGATGAAATCGACTACCCTGGGTATCTCACAGACATGGAATCATCCAGTGTTTGTCCTCTGGTTCATCCACGTTGTAACGTGTGCCAGAATTTCTTCTTTTAAGGCTGAATAACAGTTCACATAACATGGGTACTGGATTTTGTCTGTGCAGACTTTGAGGGTTGTTGGAGTATTTGGACTATTGTGAATGATGCTGCTCTGAACTTTGGTGTAAATGCACAGATTTGTGTGAGTCCCAGCTTTCACTTCTTTTGCTTATATGTCCAGAAGTATAATTGTTGGAGCGCGTAGTAATTCAGTGTTTGATTTTTTGAGGCAATGAAATACAGTGGTTGTTTCGGTTTATATTCTGTTGAATTGTGCGTTGTGTACATTTTTCCTGAGATTAATAAATTTTCATCAAGGCCTCAGAGTGATGCCCTCTCCCTTAACAGATAAATACATTTTAATTCCTGCATACTTAACACAATGAATATTATAGATATTACTTATATTAGGTAGGCCTCTCTGTTACTTCATTCACTGAGTCCTCTGTAGGTGAAATACAAACCTTTATCTTTCAACTCTAGGTTAACAGAATATGAGGTTATAAAATTGACAGAATAGGTAACTGTAGGATTAGGTAGAATCTCGTATTCAGCAATATTACTTTTAAGCTCACCCAAAAACTGAGATAACAAAGCTCAAAAAGTAGTAGCAGCTATTTTATCTCAGGTCCTTCTATTCTGAGTGTATGAAGTGGATTGGCATTAATAATTTGATTTCTCTGTTGCATACGAGACTGTAGGTTGGAAAATAGTGCTAGATACTTTTCAAAACTTGGATAAACTATTTTATTATGACTATGATAATGAATTAATTTATGTAAATTATTTAAACAGTAGGTTTGTTGTTGTTTACTTTAAAATGAATTATCAATGATGTTTTGAAGACTGAATTTATTGTCACCTAACTTTAGAATGATGACTAGTAAAAATAACTGATAGAAGAGATTTGACTTCTTTTCATTTCCTTCAAATATATAAAAGTAACCCACCAGCAATGAAAAATCCAGCAATATCTTTTGTCCTATTTTTCTCTGTATCTTTTTACAATTATTATCTGCGATTTTGAGAATCCTAATTTGCAATACTGTTCAAGATTCTAATCATTATATCCTTTTCCCTAAGGCAGAAAATTTTTTGTCATGTATTTCACAAAGACTTTTTTAAGCAAGAAATATTAGAGTTTTAGATTTGATCAAATTAAAAAATCCCAAATTGCATGTAACAGCGAACATAACAACTACAGTAAAAGCTGTTGTCTCTCCCAGTGTCAGTGGTGATGCCTCCCCATGCCACTTTTCTCTGTTCCTCTTATTTAGGATTACTGTTGTCGATGGCACTGGGACTTTTCTCTCTCCTTTAAAAATCAAGTAATATTTATGTAACTGAATTTATTGAAGAAATTTTATATCATAGCATTATATAGGCTTAAGATGTCCAACACTGTAAATCAGCTTCTCTGTATTGTACGTTAATTTTACCACTACCAGTCCAGTTCTTCACCACCGTCCGCTGGGTCTATTTGGTCCATAGTGCTTGCTCCTTCCCTGTTCTTTCTTGTAACTACTAATTTGATTTTTACTAGTCGTCTATTTGTGTTTGATTTAGCTTTTTGTTTTTTGTTCTGGTTTGGTTTTTCTGTATACCATGTATGAGTGAAACATTGAAGTGTCTTTCTCCTTCTTGGGTCATTTCTCAGTGTTGTTTTTGGACAGGAGAGAAGGTTTAGAACAAATACAGATTATTAAACTACATGTAAGAGAACTTGGGTTTTGTTTCTAATTAGTGAACTGAATCACTTGGCCTTCAACTCTTATGTTTAAAATGAGAGAATGGAACTAGGAAGATGTACTTTTTGAAGTTCTTTCAAATTCTGATTTTTTGTATCACTCTGTTGTCTTAACAAAGGCCTAAATTCAGAAACCTAACAAATTCCCCAGTCTTTCACAGAATTTTTTTTTAATATGTCCACCTTATAATGCTTTTCTAGTTTGAAGGTAGGACCCATTCTTCCTATACCCTCATATCTCCAGTGCTTGGTATTTCTCAAAGTTGACACCTAGAAAGATTACAAATACATGTTTGAGGTCATGAAGGTTTCCAATTACTGTGGCAAACACCAACTACTTGGTGTTTGAAGCTCTTTTTGGCGGATAATTTGTTATTTGCGTTGATAAATTTCACCTTCAGATCATAGGCAACCTAATGATAGTGAAATTAATGGACTTGCATAACTCAGACTTAACAGATACACCTTAATACAGTAGCTTTGTCTGTACTTTTCTGTGATTTCTTTGGCTCTGTGGTCCTCTGGCTGTTAGTGTCAGTATCAGATAGTCTTAACTGCACACCTGTACTTCACAATCTCTAAAAAAAAGGGGCTCTGTCTTAATAGAAAAGGAATGTTTTCTCCAAAGCTCTCACTACTTTTCATTGATGAGAATTTTATCCTTTTACATTTCTGAACTAGTTTTAGTTTCCATTAGAATGCCATGACTTTGCTCTGAGTTCCTAAACTAAGCATTTATTGGAAATGGGTTTTTCCTTTGATTAATAATGCTCTATTCTAGAATTAGTGTTAGAACTAGTTTCTCGTAAGTTTTATTGTAGACATAAGGAGGGAGGGATATATTCCTGAATAAAATGAGTATTTTTGAAGAGGAAAGGGAGTAAGTCCTAGTTAGGAATCTAAAAACATGACTCTGTATTTCACCCTTCTTATATGTGTTCCTAACTAAAATTTTCCGTTAAATAAAACAGTCTCATAGCGTCCCCAAATAGGGACATTTCAAAATCACATTCCATTCCAGGATCAGGATCTCTGGTTGGTATACAGTTCTGTCTCTCAGTTCTCATGGTACTCCTTATAGTCTTACAACCTATGGCTGGAAAATAAGTTAGTGAGTCTGTTCATAATGCTGGAACAAGATTAGGATGCTTGCATAACAATTCCCATTTTTAAAGAAGGATAATGGAAAACACTACACATGGGTCACTCATAGTCTAGGAATGATGAGTACTCCCTATACTGACAGGATTGAATTTCTTAGTCATTGTATTTGACAACAACTGAATCTTACCTCTCAGAGTGTCTCCTTTTTCCTCGTATTCCCTGGTACATCTGAAGTGGCCTTTGGGAAGGACTGTCCATCTGGGAGCTGCATCTTCTACCAACTCTCTCACAATTAACTGAGGTTGAGCAGGAGGGTTTTCAGGTCCTGAGAGAAGTGGTTCTCATTGTGACCTCAGGACCATATAACCCGGAGAGCAAATTCTTAACTGTTACCCCAGACCTGTTGACTCAGAATAGGGACTCCAGATATCTTTAATAAAACTTCTCAGATCATCTGATGACCTTTCTAATTTAAGAACCCTTGACTCAGATGTGCAGCCTGTTGTGGGGTTTTCTGCAAACCATCCCCCCTTAAAAATGAAGTGGACCACTCATCTGTTTATCATCAGACTAGCTTTACTGTGAGACTGCCTGGTCATCCTTACTGAACACGTTAGAGCAGGAAACCTCCGCCCATACCCTGGGACCTTAATTTAAAGGCCACTGCTGTCTCTTGGCCTCTTCTTGTTCCTTACCTTCAGGCTGCCTCTCAACTGCATTTTTACAATGAAGCGCATTGTCTTTGCTATTAGGCAAGGGCTGCTGAGTTGAAGTTGTTTGGGAGAGGACAGCTGTGGGTGTGGGCATTTGGTATCTTCTGGGCTCTAAGCTCCTCTTATGTTTTCACAAACCTTAGCTTGGCTTCCACAGCTTGACTTTTTGTTTGGTTGATTTGTTTTCATTTGAATCCAACTGGAGTCCACATGACCAACTTTTTTAGGTTATAGAAGCGGAGAATGCCTCTTGTAGCAAAGATGTATTTCCTCCCTTCTCTGTTTTCACCCTAAGCTGATCATTAAGCTAGAAGTTGGCAGCAGTTTTATCATTCTTAATTTTATACCGTTTAAGTTTCTTTAATTGAAAACAGCCATCATAAATGACATTTCAGGCATGAGCTCAGGGTGAGAAACTGGTGTCGCCAACAAGGACAGAAAGCAAATAAGACAAGCAAGTCCCCTCTTTGCCCAGTGTTTCTTTTCTTTCTCCCTCCATTGCCTCCTCCTGCCATGGCTTCATGGGAACCTACAGGGTAGTATTCAGCAATAAATAGTGATAAACTACTGGTACATTCCACAGTATGGATGAAAACAATTAGACAAAGAGAGTACTCTCTCTCGATTTATATGAAATTCCAGAAACTGTTATCATGAGTACTAATTTCTATTGAAAGAAAAACAAGGGACTGGATCCTGAGGTGGAGAAGAAACAGAAGGTCTGAAGGAAAGATGACAAAGACGTGAGAAGCCTTTGGACTTGATGGCTGTACTCTTTATCTTGGTTGGGGTGATGCTTTCGTAGATGTATTCCTGTTAGCACTTATCACATTGCACACTTTAAATGAGTTTATTGTTTGTCAATTTTACCTCAAGAAAACGATTATGATTATGAATATACTTATTAAAATAATATATATTAAGCATTCAACAGATTCCCTCACCCAAAATCTGCAAGAGAAGGAACCAAACCCTAGTCCTGCCTTTCAATCTGTGTCCTATAGAACTTTTTTCAGGCGCTACCTGATGGAGTAGTGGTTTGTTTCACTACCTGTGACTGACAGCGCAGCCCAAGACATCCCAGAATCTCAGGTTTGCATCCCGGGGCTGGGGGTCACAACCAAGATGAACAGCTAAATAGAAGTAAATGAAAATTGCTTCATTCTCTTCTCTCGTCTTGCCTGCACCTTTCCTTTGGTTAAACAAACCAGGAAACTCTTTTTAATACCAGTTTTCTTATCTAGAAAGGGGAGCTTCTGCCACCTGCTACAAGGTTACTTCACAAAGGAGACTGTGATTGTCCAACTGAAGTGTGTGAAAAGCACTTTGTGCCCTTAGAGCAAACAACTAATCTACCTCCTCCCTTTCATTTTACTGAGTATTGAAAAGATAACCCACATTTTTCTGTTCTGGCCATCTTTTCCTCCTGTGTAGAGGGTAAGAGAAAGAATCTACCTCCCAGATACAGGCTGCACCTGCAGTTTTTGGTAGTGGGGTGGTAGAGTAACTGTCTTCTGGAGAGGTCCTCAGGAAACATCTGGGGTCTGGGTGACCAGGAGATAAACTTTGAAGTAAATCAAATTGATCATGTGTTGCAAAGACTGTTTCAGTTGCTGAGTATCCGTCATTATAGTATACACATGTAATACATTTGCATATTATAAGAATATTTTCTCTTTCAAAAGTAGGCGGCAGCACGAAGGTGATCATACCTAGAAATTCAGCTAAACTCCGGCTGTCATGCGACGGGTTGAAAGAAAGACATGATCGCCTTCCTGGAGTAGCGGTTCCCTCGGAGTGTGTTTGGTGCTCTGCAGGGTCTACAGCTGTTTCAAGTTAACATTTTTGTAGCTGACATGTGACTTTGCTTTAAATATGTTGTTTATTTTTTCAGCAATTAAAGGGTCAAAAATGTATATAGCTTCTTTGGGAATTTACATGGGTTATATATGATATACATATATGATATATATATCATATATATGTTGCTTCAATGATTTTTTTTGTTCTGAGGTGAAATTTAGATACTTTAGATGGTCCTGGATATTGAGGTTTCAATGGAAACTACTTGTATTGGTCTAACAAATTTTGACTTTGTATATTGAAATACTGTAACTCGGAACTAGTTTTACAACTTAATAGTAGCCTTGAGTGAGTTATTTAGCTTCATTCTGCCTCAGTTTCCTCACCTATAAAATATGGACAATAAAATCACAAACCTCACAAGGTTGCTCTAAGGATTGAAAGTCATCAAACATAGGTGTAGTGGTTTAAAATAGTGCTGTGCTCACAGTAAACTTTGCATAACTATTATGTCAGCAGTAGTGGTTTTAAAAAATTTGTGCTGGATCATGTTTACACAATGTATCCAAATTTAATATTTAAAACAAAGTATTGGTTATATTGGAAAAGAGTTATTGGGGAAAACATTGCGAGACTTTGAACTTATACTAGCAGATTTGTCTTCAGAAAACTATACCAATTTGTACTCTCATCAGCAATTTCAGAGAGTTCCTAGAAGTGAAATTATTCGACCAATTTAGAATGACTTAATTTTTTTGCCATGACTTTATTTTGTTAAATCTTTTAAAAGGAACCCTGTCTCTGTTGAATCTAGAAAAAAAAACGGTCAAATAGGGCAGGACATATGTGGAAATAATAAGGAAGAATTTTCCAATGCAATCTGTTGAAAACAACAAAAGTCTGCTTGGGGAAATGCTAATAAATACAATTTCCTGTTATTTGTTTTGCCCCATTTCACAGCTGTGGGTACTCAGGTACCTAACCTGATCTATAATATTTACATCAACTCTGTTGCTGTATTCTATCAGTTGATACTTTGAAAGAAAAGAAACATTTTATATACTTTGGTGTATGTCTGTAAGATGGGTTCACTTTGCTTCAGTCAAAGAGTCTACAGGATCTATACCATTATTAGCACTGCCTCTGGATAACAAGTTCTCTTCACCTGGTGTGTTATTCATCTCTAAAACATTATGCTTTTGTGTTCCCATTTTAATTCTTAAATGGACGTATTTCCTCCATCTGAGATATGATTTTTTTTCAGGTATCGTTTCTGAAAACTTTTAATAGAGGGATTAAATCTATCATGGGGGTAACTTTCATCTCACCCATGCCCACCCCATCACAATAAAGAAAGAAAGGAGCTGTTATTGAATTGATAGGAATTCTTATAGTCTATCAAGGAGGTAGTTGTAACTTGTATGGAGAGGATGCCAGTATTATCAATCACCATTATGCGCCTGTGTCCTGAGTGACTCCGGAAAAACTCTTCTCAGGGTGATTTGAGCAGTAGGCTTAAAGGTTCTGTCTTTTAATCTCTGATATGTGGTGTTTTGTCTTGACCCTGTTGTAGATAGTAATCTCCAAAAGGTAGAGAGGCCAGCAGTTTAGTTTTCCTTGGATTATTGTAAAGCTAATTAGAATTGCAGCTCTCAAATTTGGAGGATTTGTCTAAATTAAAATGTAGGTGATTGCATAAGTACTTAGGCCTTGTTTTCCTATTTCCATTTAAAACCCTTCCTCTCTCTTCATTATGTAGTTACTCACACCACTTTTGACTCCTGCAATTAATTTTCCCACACAGGTTAGAAAATTATCTGAGTTCAGCTTTCTAGTTTCAATGTAGTTGAAATAAAAGATTTTTTTTTTCTTTTCCCAGGATGTTTTGACCAGTGTTAAAACAATACCTTTTATCCCAGGCGCCCAAATATGGTACCTGTTATATGTTACAGAATTCGCTTTAGCCAGTGTTTCCTGTGAGATTTCGACCTTGCAGACGTCAGCCCCCAGTGCCACTGAGGAAATCAAAACAATAGTTCTTGCTGGTGCTCTTTACTTTTAAACTATATTTTGAGGTCCATTCTTCAGTTTTGGGGGGTGTGGTATATTTACCATGTGCTCTGTCAAATCTTCGGGAGATTAACCCTTAGGTAAATCTTTAGCAGCAATCACTTTCCATATGTTGCCATTTAGAATATTTGGATATGAAACTTTAGTTTTCCTTAGTTTAGTAGCGGATCAATGTTAACTATTAAGTTAGATGAAGTCAATAGATGCCATTTCTGCTATTATCATAAAAGTTTGCCTTCGACTCAGGTATATAATAACAGTACCATTTTTTTGCAAATGCGTATGCCTTGCCAGGTATTTGTACCTAAAAGAAAAACACACCCAAACTCCAAGATGTGGAGAATGTTGGGAGTGAAAGTGGAGAAGCCATTGTGTGTCTGTATGTACTTGTATGTCTGTGATTTATATGAAAGTTTACTATACTTGATAACATTTTAAACAGGGTATTTGCTACTGCTTTTTTAACTGCACATTATATTGGGAATATGTCTTACATGGAAGACTTATTTTAAATGGATAAATCATACATATATTTGTAGATGTGATTTAGACTCTCACTGTGTAAATGAAGTTTCCTACTGTGGTAGGAGATACTTCGTTGCCTTCAGATCCCAGTTTAGTTTTCAGTGTGAACATCCCTAAATTAATTCACATCCGTAGCCCAGAATCACTTTGTAGGGGTGCTTCTTTCTAACCCTATGGCCAACCAGTGTTGTGTTTTGATTTGTTTTGTTTTCACTAGCCAATATTATTTGATGTCGGCTGTCTTTGAAACATGTAGATGATTGCTTAGCCTTAATTTTGTATACTTCCCCCAATGTTTCTTTCTTTCTTATTTATTTATTTTTTTTAATAAAACCATGTAAGTGGAGTAGAAGAAAAATTTGGGGTAAGTCTGTGCTTTATGGGTGACAGATTTTCATCATCTTTTACAACACTATTTTGGGAAACATTCAGAAAACAGAAGTTGCTATTATGGGCGTAGGACCTTGTCTCCCAGGGAGTAAACCACTAGATATAAATATAGAACTTGTTGAAAGTCCAGCTGGAATTATTGTGGTTACTTATTAATTATATTTCTATGTCTGTGTCAGTGGTTACCTGAATCTGGCGAATAATGCAGTCGAAGACATTTCCTTGCAGTTTTTACCCCTACATCTTCAACTGTAAAGATTACCAGACAAATTCAAGTCAAAGGGAAGGTGTTACAGAATCACCTGCAGCAATAATTTATCTAGAGCTTGATTGATTTTTACTGGTCTTTGTTAAATGAAAGATATAGTGAGTTTTTCTAGCAGCTACATGGGTGATTCTTCACCCTGACATTCCTTCCATTTTGGTGTTAAAATAGACTACTTTTAAAACAAAATAATGGTGATAGAAGGTAGTTTAACTTGTAAAACATGCCTTTACTTGGCAAAAAAAAGAGTTGGCACCCAATTTGGTGGCCAGTTTTATGAGTGTGTATGTTAAATTTATTGCTCTGTTACATCTCAAGACCTGTGCACAAGTGTTGGAAAATGTAAAATTACTGAAAATGGATGGTCTTTGGCTATTTGGGCCCTTTGGCTTCTCTTGTTGGGCAGTGTGCTTGATATGTTTACACACTGCATTGTGTTTATACCCTATGGAGCATCCTGGGCCTCATTGCTTTAGTCTCCATTGTAGTAATCAGTTCCCTGCTCCCAGCTGCCCGACCTTGAAGACAAGAGTGCCAGTCCTTTTGCTGGGCAAGATCCTTATTCCCACCCCATGCGTCCCTCAAGTCCTGACTTCCCTTTCCTTGTCTTTTTGTATCCTACTTACTGGATTTCTTTCCAAGCAGATGCAATTGTAATTGCCAGTCATCTTTCTGCTTAGCACTGCTCCTGCTTCTGTAACCAAATTTTGGTTTGATAACTGGTCTTGTACATGAAATCATAAATAGCTTTGAGTACTTATTGATGGTCTAATAGTTCACAAGATACTGTGTACAATAATAGTAAAACAAAATACACGCTTGCTCCTTAAGTCAATTGTAATCTACAAAGACTGTCAAACATACAAAAAAATCAGGTAATTCTTTTTCCTACTTTTTAAATTTTGGTTAAATATACATAACATGAAATTTTGCTTTTAACCATGTTTAAGTGTGCATTTCAGTATTAAATACAGTCACATTGTTGTGCAATCATCACCAACAGCTGTCCTCATAACTCTTTTCATCTTGTAAAACACTCTATACATTAAACAGTAACTCCATCCTCTCACCCCCTAGCCCGCAGCAACCACAGTTCTACTTTCTGTCTCTGAATTTGACTACTCTAAGTACCTCAAATAAATGGAATGATACTGTATTTATCTTACAGTGACTGGCTTATTTCATTTAGCATCATGTCCTCAAAATTCATCTCTATTGCAGAATTTCCTTTTTTTAAAAAAAAGATTATGATATTCCATTATATTTTTCTTATCCATTCGTCTGTGGGTTGAGTATATATTTTTAGCTATTATAAATAATACTGCTACTGGTAAGAATATGAGTGTACAAGTATCTCTGCTAGATCATATTTCAATTATTGTTAATATACTTAGATGTGGAATTGTTGGGGTCATCGGTAATTAATTATATTTTTATTTTTTTTTTAAAGAAACACTCCTGTTTTTCTCAGTGGCTCTACCATTTTACATTCCCACTGGGGGCACTCAAGTCTTCTAATATCTCTGCATACTCTCCAACACTTGTTTTCTTGTTTATTTGATTCTTATACTAATGGGTATGAGATGTAGTTTAGATTTGCATTTCCCTGATCAGGGACTGTTGAGCAACTTTTCATATGCTTATTGGCTGTTCATATATCTTCTTTGGAGAAATATCTATTCAAGCTCTTTGCTCATTTTTAAGTTGAATAATTTTTTTCTTGCTGAGTTCTAGGCATTCTCAATATATTCTAGATATTAACCTCTTATCAGATATTTAATTTCAAATACTTTCTCTGATTCTGTGGTTTGTCTTTTTACTCTGTTGATAATGTCTTTTTGATGCAGAATTAAAAGTAAATCTAAATCTACTTTGTCTATTTTTTTCTTGTTGCCAGTGCCTTTGGTATCATATTTGAGAAATCATGGTTAAATCCAGAATTGGGAAGTTTTTATCTCAAGCTTTCTTATAAGATTTTATTGTTTGAGGTCTTACATGTAAGTCCTTGAACCGTTTTAAGTTACTTGTTGTATGTGGTATTAGGTAAGGGTCTGAATTCATTCTTTTGCATTTAGATACCAGTTTTCCCTGTGCCATTTGTGGAAAAAACTGTCCTTATCTCATTGAATGAAATTGGCTTGCCTGCCTGAGGTTATTTGACCATATATGTAAAAGTTTATTTCTGGGGTCTGTATTTGATTCCATTGGTTTATATGTCTGTATTTATGTCAGTACTACACTGTTTTGATTATTATAGCTTTGGAGTAATTTTTGAAATCATGAGGACAAATGATTTTCAATTTCCAAAGCATATTTTCAAAATTGTTTTGACTGTGACCCTTTTAGATTTCACTTGAAACTTAGGGTGTGTGTTTCTATTTCTGCAAAAATTATCATTGGGACTATGAAAAGGATTGTATTGAATCTGTAATGATTTTTTTGGGTGGTGTTTACATCTTAACAATATCAGTTATTTTAATCTATGAAAATGGTACGTGTTTCCATTTATTTATATCCTTCATTTCTGTCAGCAATGTTTTGTAGTTCTCTTTGTATAAGTAATTCACCTCTTTGGTCAAGTCAGTTTCCCAAGTATTTTATTCTTTTTGATGCTATTGTAAATGAAATTGTTTTTGTAATTAAAATTTTTTTATTGTTCATATGTAAAAATACAACTGATGTTTGTATATTGACTATCTTCTGGTACTTTGTCAGACTCATTAGTTTTTATAGTTTTTTATGTGGTACTTTATGGATATATACATATATATGTGCACACACATATATATGATTATGTTATCTGCATAAAGGAGATAATTTTACTTCTTCCTTTCCAGATTGGATATCTTGTATTTCTTTTACTTGACTAATTGCTCTGACTAGAATTTGACTACTCTTAATAGTGTTGAAAGTAGACATCCTTGCCTTATTAATATTCTTAAGAGGAAAAGTTTTCAGTTGTTTACCATTGACGGTGTTGTTCACTGTGTCTTCTTTTTAATATTACTTTTACTATATTAAGGACTTTTTTCCCTCAGTTTGTTGTTGTCATGAAAGATGCTGGTTATTCTCAAATGCTTCTTTCTGCATCAATTGAGATAACATGGGTTTTATCACTTATTTTGTTAATATGAAATAATAATATTGATGGGTTTTCGTGTCCTTGTATTCCATGAATAAATCCCACTTGTTAATATTTTATAAACCTTTCATTTTGCTGCTCAATTAATTTTCTCATTTCGTTGAGGATTTTTTGCATCAATGTTTTTAAAGGATATTGTTCCTTAGTTTTCTTTGTCTGACTTTAATATCAAGGTAATTTTGCCCTGTAGAATTAATCAGGAGTATTTCCATCTTCAGTTTTACAGATTATTTCTTCTACCTGCTCAAATTTCTTTTGACTCCCACTAGTGACTTTTTCATTTCACTTGTAATTCTAAGCTCCATAATTGCTTTTGGGTTTCTTTTGAGATTTTCTGTTTCTTTATTGTTATTTCCATTTATTTCATACATTATTTTGGGAATTTCTTTATATTTTCCTTTAGTTCTTTAAACATCTTTAATACATTTTTAAAGTCGTTGATCTATATCTGTATCCTTAGGTCATTTTTCAGGGACGCTTTCTGTTAATTCATCTGTTTCCTTTGAATGTGTCTTACTTTTTTCTTACCTTTTTCTTTTTATGGCTCGTGATTTTTTTTCTCTTGTTGAACACTGAATATTTGAATGTAATGATATGGTAATTTTTGAAATTTGATTCTCTCTCTTCCCAGATTTTGTTGCTGTTGTTACTGTGTGTTTGTGTGTGTGTATATGTGTATGTGTGTGTTTGAATCCTGAGGTCTTCTTAGGTCTTTTCTGAACCTTTCTCTGGACATGTGTAGTGTCTTCTGATTCTCCCTGTATATACATTTGTTTTTGGGATGTTCTAGTTTTTAATGTCTGACCCTCAAAAGGAAAATAGTATAAAATTAAGGAGGTTGAAAAATGATGCTGGACCTTTACATTTCCTGCAGTCCATTCAGCTAGAGGTGGAGGGGCTTTTAACAAAGCGCCCATGTTGTTGAAGCATAGCCATTGCCGTTTCTTCTTCTTCTTGCAATACTGTGATCAGAAGCAGCAGTCACACAGATCCCCAGTATCTGGAGGACAGGGCCCCCTTTGCCCACCTCAGCTTCCATATATTTAAGCTGTTCCAGAAATACATGCACAGCTTCCACCCTGTGGTTTGGGGGAAGGGATGGATAGCTGCTATCATGCTACTAGCTGAAATTGAAATTGCACACAGTATTCATCCAAATCCTCCTCTGGGAATTTCTAAGTCTTTAGTACACTTCAGAGTTCCAAGGAGTCCCAAATCAGATAGATATTGCCACTGTAATTGATGTCTAATGGGGGACAGATTCCTGGAGTTTTCCCTTCCGCCATCTTCCCATAATCCTCCCCAACACTCCTGTATTCATACTAAAGAAATTGTTTCTTAAGTAGAATTCTATCAGTAATGAAAGAATTTCACGAAGGACTTATTACTTCTTTCACTAGGCTATCTGTAACATTGGGCAAATTTCTTAATCTTTTTCAGTCTCAGTTTCATGTATGAAAATTGGGGATAATAGTTTTATTGGGATTGCTGTAAGGATAATACAACAGTGAATGTAAATGCATGGCTGAGTGTCTGGCAGATAATCAGTCGCCATCTTTAATTTTTAGAATCCGCTACTCTCAGAAGCCCTGCCCCACTCTCCGCAAGTGATTTTTCAAGGTTAGGTTGTAGTGATTTTAATGAGGTTGATGGGTGGTGATAAGGATAATTATTCCAGATAAAGTGAATGAAAAACATGAATATAGAATTTTAATATGTCGGAATAGCTTTTTGAAGCAAGAAATGCAGCACAACAGCTGTGGGAATAACAAGAGAAAATGTAGGTTCTGTTGTTTTCTAGTTTAGTACAGTACAAATAGGAGAAAGCTTAACTAATGCTTTTGTACCTGGAAAAGGTGTGGTTGAAAGTACAGGCAATAATTATTGGGATAGGAGTTTGGAGTTGGGTAGAGAGGATTGAGTCAGCAATCGTAGTGGAAAGATTTATTAGGTGGGAAGAATCCTAGCCATAGAAAACTTAAAGAATTTAGGGTTTTGAAACTATATTCTCTAAATTTCTTATGTTTGTCATTTTTCCTTTAAGAATTTCGATTTTGGCAAAATGGCTTATTTGAAAATCTAATCAAATTTTGCTGATAATTAGTATCATACATACAAACATATGCATATATTGTATGTGTATATATATGTATATATTAAAAGGTGCAGGCAGGAATGGAGGTGAGGCAGGTAGGCCGCAATAGAGAAGAGGAAACATTTTATTTTATTTAGTGTTTGTCTTGGTTTTACCCGCTGTCCTGGAGCGTGAACCCAGATACTTGATACATATGTGAACTATGTGTGCCAGTATCGCTCTTATTTGAAAGGTAGTTTGTAATTTTCCTGGAAATGCTTTTAAAACCAAGAGGAGAGTTTATAATAGTCTATATTGAGTCTGACATAATCTTTAATGTGTGAATCTTTTGTTTCTAGAGTATTTGTTTTCTTCTTGCTTCATAATGCTTCACTATAGAGAAGTGTTTCTAGATAGACCACAGCATGATTTTACAAGTTTAGTTCCAGGAAGGACTTCTTGTTTTTCAAAACTTGAAGCTTTGAGAAATAGTATATTCTGTCAATCGATTAAAAATAAATAAGGATTAAATTAATGTGAGCTGCACATAATATACTAGTTTGAAGTGTTATCATTTGAGGACACAATGGTTTTGCATATTTAAATTAATCTTTCATCCAAAGCAAAAGAAAGTCCAATAGACTTTTTTCCCCATTAAAAAATATATCATTATGGGAGAATTTTGAAAGTATAACGCTGATTTTTAAATTAGTACAGAACTTAACTGAATATGTTGAAACTTTCCATTTTCATTTGCTCTGTGTGGTTCAGGCTGTTACAAAGACATGTTACTGTATTTGACCTCTTAAAATGTTTTTTTTTTTTTTTTTTTTTTTTTTTGTGAAAATTCACATTTAGTTTCTGCGATTTGAAAATACTCTATCACAAATTCATTTGAATCCTTCAGAGTTATATGGCTAAATTAAAAGCCTAGTCTATCTCTGCTTTTGACGATATTATTTGTTTGGTGGGCTGTGACATACAGCCCTGTGTGGCGACGACGAGTAGGTGGCCTATGCCGGGCTGCCCTTCCATCCCTGCTGACCTTCTGTTCCGGACTCGCATCTTCTCTGCAGGGTAGCAGCCATCTCCTCTTGGTTTTGGCTTTCAACAGTCAGCCTTCAAAGATCCTTTTGTTTAATGACAGTTGGAGAAACTGGCAAAGTGTTCTCACCTTGAGACAATTATTTAATTGTTTACTGATCACTGAAAATAACTACTAAAGGTTTCTGTGATGAATTCCTCTTTTTTTAAAATGGGAGGTTGTCATGTCAGAAGGATTGGTCGTCATAGTTCCTGTTGATTGAGAAAACTTTTTTTAAAACAAATCACTTCAGAAAGCTCATTCTTTCTGATTTTGCATTGTCTGTGTTTCTTTTGTACTATAACAAATCCCTTTTTAAAAAGTAGGGCATGGCAGATTTAATGCTTGAGTTAGTGCTGTGGTCTTTAAAGAGACAAATTATAAAGATTTCTACTTTATTGAAAGATAGAACGTATTATTTTGGTCACTACATGTAAGGATGAACCCATCTTAGAAAACGTTCAGAACTTTGACAACATCACATCAACAATCCTGATTAACCCCAGGGGAACAGTTTAGTAAAGAATATTTCGAATTTATACTGTAGTATTTATATGTACTGGCTTATTTTTATTATTATAGATGTTTTCAAATATTACCTTATTTTGTTTAAACATTTTAGTTCATTTTCATGAGTGATTTTCCATGGGAAATATGTTTTCCCTTTATTAAGTGATCCTGTAGGAAAAAATGGTTTTGTTTTCCATAGTTAATTTGAGCCAACTTTACCAGCAGCTCATTTGTCATAAAGCTAAGTATACCTAGAACATGATAACAATGCATAATTATACAGAATTGTTTGTAGCAGTCATCTTAAATGAGAGACCAGCATTTACCTATCATATATTTATAGATGCTATTTAGAGTGCTTTAATGTGTTAATTGATTCATGTTGCAAATGTTTAAAATATGTATTTCCCTTCTCTTCTGTTTTCTTCCCCCTTCTCTAGGCTGATCAGAAGAGGGAGGAGGGTCCGTTAAGACAGTCACTTTTACCAAACAACCCAAGTCAGGATTATTAGTAACTTCTATTAAGATTGTCCATTTAATTTCTGGAACGCCCCATTTGTAATAGGAAAAATAACAGAAAGTAGTCAGGAGAACTTAAGTGGTGTTAGTAGGTAGGGACAGCATTTTCCTAGAAGAATGCTCATTCAGCTTAAGTCAATTCCAGTCAAAAGGGGGAAATCTGGGTGGAATGAATGGCTGGGCCTGCTGCATTGAGCAGATCTTGAATTTAGTTGAGGTCAAGTGCAGAGAACAATGACCTCTGCAAATGTGAGCAATAGAGTTTTCAAAACACTGCAAGTCAAATGAGTTGACACAACTAGAAAGAAGATGAAAAACAGAACTTGTAAATAATAAGGATGGACTAACTAATGGGACCTGTGGATGGTCAAGAAGTCTAGTCTTAGACTGCAAACGAATGAAAGAGATAAACATGATTTAAACAAATAGTTTCATACCCAGGATGATGAGTATTGGCCATATTCTTTGAATATATGTTATGTTTGTTACTTTGTATCTCCTGTTTTATGATTGTCTGTCTTAGATGCATTTGTATGTATATAATATGTGTATCTGTGTTACATACCTTGTGCAAGAGAGTTATCTACTTTGATTCCCACATGTTTTACTGAAATATAAGTGAGATATAACATTAATTTTAGGTGTACGAAACCATGTTTTGATATATGTATGTATTGTGTATAAGCATCACAATGTGTCTAGTTAACATCTGTCACCACACACAGTAATTTTTTTTTCTCATGATGAGCACTTTGAAGATTTCTTAGCAACTTTCAAATATACAATGTAGTATTGCTGACTGGTTACTATGTTCTATATCATTTCTTCAGGACTTATTTAGTTTATAACTGGAAGCTTTTTCCTTTTGGCTATCTCCACCTGTTGTACTGGTACCCTCTGGCATATGCCAATCTGTTCTCTGTTTCTGTTAGTTTGATCTTTAAAGATTCCTCTTTTAAGTGGGATAATATGGCATTTTTCTTTCTTTGTTGGACATTTCATTTAGCATAGTACCCTCAAGTTTCATCAGTGTTGTTGTCAATGGCAGGATTTTCTTCATTTTATGTTTCTGTGTGTATATCAAATTTTCATCAAGCACATACATACTTAAATATACACACATTTTCATTCATCCATTGAAAAACATTAAGGATGTTTGTTTCCATGTTTCGACTCTTGTAAATAATGTTGTGATGAAATTAGCGTTCAGTTATTTCTTCATGATATATCATTAGGTTTGCCAACAAATATGTAGTTTCCATCAATCTGCTGTACAATTGACCCCCTTTTCCTACTTCCTTTTCCCTCCCCTTTTGGGTTCCCACTGTTTTGTTCTTACTGTTTAACAGCTTGGGTTTGTTTTCTTTTTGTTCATTTCTCTTGTTCTTAATCTTCCACATATGAGTGAAACCAAATGACGGTCCTCTGTAATTATTTCACTTCGGTATTTTTACTTACCTACTAGGTTTATCCATGCTATTGCAAATAGCATGCTTTTTCCTTTTTTTTAAAAAAAAATATTTTATATCTAATGTTATCTTTCTTTTTTACTTTGACTGTTAAAATTCTAGAATGCATTCATTGGCATTGCTTTAACATTTTTCTTGATTTCAAAGCGTGAAAGGCATTATCTGAACATTTCTAAGGGTATATTTTCTTATGAGAATACTGTGTGGCCTATTTATTCATTCTTATATCGTGAGCTAAAAGTTAGTGGGTATACTTTATCATTTCTGAGTAATGTAATTCATATATGTGATTCTAAGATATTTTAGTTTTATGATGGCCAAAGTAATTTCAGTGGTTTAAAAAAAATTGCACATCTAGAATTTCTTTTGACTAGTTCATCATTATAAGCATATCTAAACTTTGTTTCTCATGGGTTGTACATTTGAAATTAATATGTGATTTGTACAGGTAAAACTTGAACAAGTTGAAAATTGCAAATTTCTTTGCCTGGTTGAAAAAATAAAAAGACTTGGTTGACTTTTCTATCGCTTATATAAATTGACAAATGTTACTAAAGTAGCAATTCGGTGTATATTTAGGGTTTTCCTTCATAGTAAATCACACTGTCTTTCATAATCAGAGCCTTATTTATTGTTATTATTTGAACAGGTGTCTCAATGCTTGTACCTACTGCAAAACTAAACACGCCAGAGGAAATTTGGCCAGTTATCCGATTGATGAACTAGTAGATAGAGCCAAGCAGTCTTTTCAAGGTAAGAATTTCTAGAATTATGTGTGAATTTAGTATTCTTAATAAATTATAGTACTGTTTTAAATAGCACTTTACATTAAATATGTGCTGCTTTAGCTTCCTGAAGCATTTATAAATATTTCTGTTTCTCTAATGAGGCATTTCTGATTCAATCAGATTATAATAATCACATTAACGACTCTTATTGTGCCCTCATTTTTCTTTTAACTCGAAGGCAAGTAACATGTTTCAAACTTTATTTGCCACCTCTGGGCTCCCTGATTAAGGCTTAAAAAAACAACCCATGACTCTCTGGTATGTATTTTAAGACTTTTGTGGAATGAATACTTTTCAAACTTTCTGCCACTTTCTTTGGTAATTTTTGGATCATTCAGGAAATGTATTGGAAGGAGAAGGTAGCTTTTACAATCACCCTATAAAGATACTACCCTTCCTATTCACAAGACTGTGGGACCAGTAGACTGGTACCGGTAGAACCCTAAGAGGAATAATTCTGGGTGTGGGCAGGTGGCACCTCTGAATCATCTTGTTGAAAAATGTGATTGTCTAGGCATCTCTCAGCATATACTAAGATTTATCTTTAACATGAGTCACAGTTGCATTGGCACGTAACTGTCTAAGCCCTTAAACTTCCTCTTTTGTCGTGGTTTGTAATGTGTGTATATCATTGTGTGTTTTTACACCCAACTGGAGATAATCTATTGTTCTCACAGTCTTGCGGGTTAATAGTTATAGGCAGTATACCTTTACTTTTGGTAAGAAGCTCGGTCTGCTACTTTTAGTGCTTCATACCCGGAATGTGGGAAAGTAAGAGTCCCAGACACATTTCTTTGTTTAGTCTATCTAAAGCTTTTATCAACATGAAATTGGAATGCTTGTTATAATAGAAAAATACCCTTGATTGATTTATGAATACCTCCCAACCCTTTTTTCCCACTTTTATATTCATGGCTCAGTCATTCCCCTCCTCCATTTACATTTAGCTCGTATTGAGAGGAAAATAAAAGGAAGCTCATTGACTCTTGCTAGTGTTCTATTTTAGAATCAGATAATTATCCTTTTTGAGGAAAAGTCTGGGTGGTTGACTTTACTATGACTGTTTTAAGTATTTTTCAGAAAAGGCTGAAATTTTCACAGAAACCTAATCTATTTGGAAAATGATGGCCTTTACAGGTATTGTTAATTGTTTTTCTATGTGTCTGTTGGATATTGGGGATATTAAAAGTATAGGATCTATGCACCAAACAGTCAAACTGGAAGGTGGTGTTCGTTTCTTTGAGGTGGTTTGTAGCGTTATGCATTTCTAAGTGTAACTTCATGTAACTTTAAGAAATCTTCTCATTTTCTTTGAAAATATATTTGAAAAAATATAAAACTGTTAAATCACGAAGGAGAAAATCAAGAATTTTCTGGGCTCCCTCATCTCTGTTGGCACTTGTAACCTGTGTTCACACGTTCATATAATTGCTTCACGACTTAGTGTGGATGCATTATTTGTGACTTGATTAAAGATCACGGGAATAAGTATCATTCAAATAAACCGATTATAGAATTATTGTAGACATAGCCAGCTTAGCTCTTATTTTCACTTGTAGAAATGTCTTCTGAGTAATATCATTCCGGTGTGTAATTTCTGTTGGATTTTAGTTATTAGTTAACATGTCTTGTTCAAGTGGGCTGTGCCAATTAAGTTCAGTGATTAAAATAATATATTAGAGGTTAGCAGTGAACTAGTGGCTTACTTACAGAGAAATTATTAGAAGAACTTTATTTAGTGTTACTATCTTCCTATGTCTTTTTTGTTCACAATCATGATATAGTTGCAATGTTGGGTTATATGTATTAGAGTTGAAACTGAGTCCTCATTTTTAAAAGTCTGGTGAACTCATTTGGCTGATATGTGCTACTACAACTAAACTATTGAAAAATACCTCACTAGGTAAAACAAATTGTTTCAGAAAATTGAGTCCTTGTTTTGGGTGCTGTCTGCCATAGGAGCATTTGAATGTGAGCCCATGGTCTGCTTCTCCTAACCAACATCTGAACATATTATCTAACTCTCCAAGCCAGGGCTTCCTTATTTATTACTGTGCCGTTTGTGTTGTTAGAACTGGAGGCAAATTAGGTGAATGAATTGATGGTGTCCTTATTTATACAGAAGTAATATACTTAAAGTGACATTTTAAATGAATCTGAGCATCTAATCAAGTGAGACTATCAGAAAATTCATAACATATTGTCTAGGATCCAACGACAGATTTTTTTCCTCTAAATGTAAGAAATGCAAATCAATGTGTTTCTTGCATTATATGCGGTATAACTAACCCTTTCGCTATTGGAGATACCAGTGAGTGAGCTAACGTTACAGACATTGAGTGAGTGGCATCATATTTTTTTCTCTAAAAGATACTGCTATTTTCATGGTCTTATAGAATTCTTGCATTTGAGCTTTAAAATTGTGAAGTATAATGATGGAGGGGAATATAATAGAAGATAGAACACAGTTTCTTATTTCTATGACTTTTGCATATTTAATTTTTTATAATTATATATGAGGTATATTTTGGTTGTCAGAACCTCTTAAATTCTATGTTAGATATTCCATTATTACATTGTTGATTCTATAGGAATAGCAAACATTATAGTTCTATGAAGTTACTTTAAGATGAAAAGTCTGAATATGCTACCAGTAAATATTCATGCCAAGTTTAAAGCCTCTCTGTCAGGAGAAGTTAAATTTCCCATCAAGAAAATGACATTTCCTTTCTTTCTCTTAAATTTTTAAAGGATTACCATGTGCCAGAAATAAAAGGTGTTTTTTTGAAAAAAATTCAAAACCAATTGTAGAATGAGAATTAGAACTCAGGTTTCCTGGCAGATGATAAGTCTATTTAATAAGACCAGTTTTTTCCTAATAGCATATTTATAAAATATTTCATATTCATATAAATTAATTTCTTAGTAGTCTAATGGATAAAAAAACTGAGGGCTAACCCAAAGGCAAGGAAGCAGTCAGAAAAGATTCTGAAATAATCATTGTGAATATGAAATGATTTCCCTGAGTACTAAAAATATGCTGACTCTACATTCAACTGCCAAACAATGAGTAAGGAAGCTCATTGATTTTTAAATGGATAGTTTTAAAGTCAAAATTATTTTTATTTTAAATGACAAAACTTAGTTTACCTTTATACGTATGTGTATGCAAATATGCACAAACATACAGACACACTTATATACACATACATACTTATATTTAATTTGTAGCTAATTCGTTTTGTACTTTTTTCTTTTCCTCTCACTTAACCTAGTCCCCTGGTATTTTTATTGACTATTTTTGCCTTACCAATGTGTTTATCATTTTTGTTGTGCAGCTCTGCATGAGAGTGTACAATTTACCAGATAGTTTTGGGTATCAGCTCATTGTTCTAACAAACTGATGGGAAACTTACTCCTTCACTTTCTCACCTCTGCAGAGATTTAGGTTTTAAAATTCCTAGGCATAACAGTATGTGGAGACTGGGATTTGACATGGTTGCATTTTAGATATCTAGAAAAACATGTCAAGCAGTGACCAAGACTTTGTTGGGGCCAGAATGAATTTACAAGCGAGTGTTTTCTAGGATATTCGTATTGATTTTTCTCTAGCAGCTAATCAATCAGTTTCAGTTGTATAAGTGATGGAGCAAACCTTTTTAAGTGTGCTGGGTGAGTGGTGTGGAAACAACACCTTTCACTGCTGTCTCTGGAATCAAAATGTAGAGATGATGGATGAGCTGTTTTTATAGTGATCGTGTGCTTTTCTAGATCTCATTTATGTGTTGCTACTTTTTTTTTCTTCCTCATAAATCTGAGCCCTCCCACCTCACAAGATAAGTGGCATAAACTGGTTATGGAAAGGTAAATAAATTAAGATGGAATATTCAGAACAGAGAGACAATTTCTTGATGCTCAGAGATTTCAGCATTAATGTAGGAATTTAAAAAATGAAGTTTTTTTTCAGAATTTGCGAATATGTTATCTATTGTATATATGATTAATTATGAAATGCACTTGGAAAACCTTGCTTCCTGCCCTTTTAGATGGGAAACATATGAACACTATTCGATATTTCTGGTGTATCAACTTCAGATTATTGAATTATATGGTTTACATCAAGTGACATTTGACTGATCACCTTTAACAATGATTACTATATATTGATTTTGATCCAAGGTCAAAAAGGGTCCAATAATTGCGCTCTATTAATTTATATGGCAGATTTTAATGTTTTTTTGCTCCTTTATCTTTTTATTTGTACTGTGTACACATAAATTTTAAGGATCTATTTCTTTTATGGTATTAATAATGTGAGTTTAGGTGTTTGCTATACATTGTCAACTTCCAAAGAGGATTTTAAGCAGCTTACATTAAATGATTGTATGTAATAGACCGTGAAAATAAAAGCTGTATACAACGCTGTATTGTGTTCAGAAATGGGGAAAATAATTTTACCAACTGGTAAATTCTGGCTCTGGATGATTTATATGATTTTATGTGAGTTTAAAAGGAAGTATATTGTTTAGATTGAGTAATCCACATGGTGCTAGTCTGTAATTACTAAGAATTATTTTTATACCCTTTCCTCAGAGACATTGAATCATATAACAAATGCATTTAGCTGGTAATAATAGAAATTCAAGATGTAGTCTATATGGGCTTTTCTTCTGTTGACTCTTGCAAAACCTCGAAATTGAGCATTGAAAGGTACCTTTAAAAATAAGTTTTAATGGGAGAGCTAAGTGTAATTTAGATAATGTATATCACTTAGTATTAGAACATGATGCTTAATTGACTATTTATCAGATATTTTATTTATTTTATTAAAAATATTGAAGGAACAATGTATTATAACATGATACAGGTTTGAGGTGTTCATTGTAAATCAGCATCTATAATAAACTAGCTTAGATTCACTACTAATAGTCCATTTCTATGCTTCATTGAGTAATTGACTCTTTGGACCCAATTTGTCTACCCCCAAATATTCAATTTAATTAAGTTAAGAATCACTTTGATTTCAGGGAATGTTAGTTAAAGATATCCAGGGCAAAGACTACCCATAATTACCTGACCTTTGGCAATTCAGATCTCTGAATTTCAGAGTCAGTATGTTCAAACTTTTCAAAGTAATAAAGGGGCAGCTTTTTTTTTTTTTCCCCACAGAGAGTTTGAAAAATAAAAGCAGAACTGCCATAGTTGAAGTAGAGGTTCTGTCCTGTTTAATGAGCTCTTACCTCTGAGGTCTTCCCTTAGAATGTTTAGGAGAAACCCAAATTGGCTGGTCTAGGTGTATTTCTCTTTTTTAAAGGAAAGGTGCAGTTACGAATGAAGGTGAGCAGAGGCAAGCAAGCAGGAAGAGAGAGGAGGAAGAAGCATTTTATTTAATTGTTCATTTTGGCTCTTCTCGCTTTCATGCCCACCCTTGCCCGCAGACCTTGAGATGTGTATGTACTGCACCAGCAGGCTCAACTGCTAATCCACTGGTGTCTTCCTTCCTCCCTCCCTTCCTCCCTCCCTCCTTCTTTTCCCTCTTTCCCTCCCTCCTTTCCTCCCTCTCTCCCTCCATCCTGTCCCTCCCCCCTCTCTTAAGAGAGGAGAAAGACACAACTTCCTCCTTTTTCCATTTAGTTGTTTGCACTGGTTATTCTCACCTCCATACCGCCCCCCCCCACCACACACACACACACACCATTCCCCAACCTGGGTGTCGAACCCAAGGGTATGTGGCTTCCATCCTTCAGAGGTGATTGACCCAACTGCTACTCCACCAGGGGGTACCGCCACTGGTATATTTCTTAACATGCTAATCCAGGGGTATGAGCATTTTCTTTAGAGCCAGGTGGTGCATTTTTAGATCTTGTTGGCTATACTGTCTCCATTGGCACTATTCGTTCCTGCCCATGTAGCATAAAAGCAGCTAAAGACCACATGGAGGTAAGTGGTGTGGCTGTATTTCAATAAAGCTGTGTTTATAATAGGAGAAATGGCTGAAAGGATTCCATAGGTGACTTTGGGGAAATGTGACATAGAAAATACAACTCTCCATGACATGACTCCTTGTTGTGGCTAATATGCTAACATGCAATATAAATCCATAAGAAAAGGCTGCCCTCTTTAGAAACTGATATTATTCTAGGGCCAATCAGTGGTTGATCAGTAAAGGATGAGTCAAGTTAGGGAAGGAGAGGGCAACACAAGTATTGTCTGTTTGCTGACATCACACTGATACTTAAATGGCCTGTTTTCCTTTATAAATTGAATGCTTTCAGTCAGGCATTTAGTCTGGCAGTAGAGTTCTGTGATTTCTGTCTGTGTTCAAAGGTCCCAAGGTATCAGTAAAATGACAATACTTGTGTGTTGTCTCTATCATCCCTGTCTTGGGTCATTCTCTACTGATCAGCCAAGTTTTCTGCTCAGAATCCCTCTCAGTCCAGAGTCCCTAGTAGCGTCTGCCATTTTGATTCTGCTCTGTGTTCTAGCTGAGAACTACTTGCCATTCTGAGTCTACGAGAAAAGAAACCAAATGGGCTTTAACTCAAGTGACTATTAGAACTTTATAGTCATGTTCCTATTTATTCAGCATATATTTATTGAGCATTTAGTAGAAACAATTCATGTTTTTGCTAATAGGCACATGATTTAAAAAGTGGTGAGAATACATTCTTATCACCAGCCTTTGAGTACTCCAACCAGTAAGATACCAAGCCAGTCGATGAAGTTTGCTGAAAATTGAGCAAACTGCTTGTTCGTATTGTGGGAGGAAAAGGGTTCAGTCTTAAGGCTGTTTTACAGCATGGTATTTCTTTAATTCTGAGTTTTCCTAGTCCAGAGTACTTTATAATCCAAAGTACAGGAAATTTGAAGATTCTGTGAATACCTGTTTGTATCCAACCTTAGCAAAACTAGAATATAATCAATCCCCTACTGTTATTGGTGAATTTTATTATTTTACTCCATTAGGATCTATAAAACAGTATAAACATGCAAGTACGTATTAAAAATTATATAAAATAATGAGACCCTTGGAGGGTAGATGAGAATAGAGAAATCGAGACTCGATGTGAAATTGGAAAGTGGGCCCGAGTCACAAATGCAGTTTTTGACTCTGAAGTTCTTGAAAGCTTGTTGTTTATAAGGAAAACAAACCAGTTAGGCATTAGATTTGAAAGCAATTTTCACACGTGAGTTCATACAGGGAGTGCTAGGAAATGCAGTAGACCTCAGCAGTACCCCTTTAACTCTCACATGCACATGGTGTATTTCTGAAAGCTGTGTATTTTCACATGCCTCGTTAAAACGTACAGCCCTGCCCTGGAAAGCATAACACTCTGTAAGGGCTTCTTGGGCGGCTAAGACAATAATACATTCCAAGTACTCGGACTCTGTGATCAGACTCCACTTTGCTTAGCTTTGAGCACCACAAAGAAATCTCACTATCTAGCACTGGCCTAGGGATTTGCATGCCCTGGGTCCTTTTGTGAGATCACACATCAGCATGCAGTTGGCAGATCATCAAAGTTATATTTATTTTCTCACCCTTAAAAATTTTGTCTTCTCTTGTGTATGTTTCATGCTGTATATTTTATACAGTCTTACTAATATAATTAACAAGTATACCTCTATAGGGACACATTCTTAAAATGGACTGATTCGGAAAAGTGATTTTTATTTTAATGTGGAGACCACAGAGGACTTAGAGAAGTAACTCAGCTGTGCATTTTCCACTGTCAGCCAGATTCTTCCAGTCAGGCATTTGTTTTGACTGGAGCCTCTGAGAGCTGTGTTCTCTGTCAGGCCCTCAGGTTTCTGTATTCTTTTTGATAGAGTGCGTTTGAGATCAAATAAGCAAATAATGAAGTTTTTGCCCTGTGGAGGAAAACTGTAGCGATTAATGAAGACTGCTGCTGCACTTCTTCGCTCGGAGGTGAAGGGCATGACTCCTCTTCCCTTTTCCTTCCAACTGTGCTTTAGGTCAGTGGAACACTGAGCGAAAAGGGCGTTGGGCCAGGCATATTGGCAGTGCATAGGGGCTTAGTAGGTGCTCAGTGAAGGTTGAACGCGTGGCTAATCCTGAGTTGATTATGCCTGATGCAATTTCATATGCAACTTGGAACTTACGATGAAAATACCATCTCGAAAATTGCTATTTCTAAAGTGGACAAGAGCTATTGCTTTGTTATAGACTACGCTTCAGGCACCATTGAGTACTGTGTCTTATAACACAGTCTTGTTTTGTGACACCAGGTATTTAGCAGTGGTGCCTTCCCCAAGATTTGCAGCAGAGACATAATTTACCTTGGGACTGATTTCCTGATAGGTAACAGGTATCTGTCATTGTACTAAATGGATATAGCCACTTAGGGCCACCTTTATAGTTGTAAGTCAATGTTTGCTTAAATAGTTTTCTGATATTAAACAATTCTACAAATGCTTTTCGGTGACAAGGGAACAAAAGTTAACCAAGGGTTTCCTCTCAAAGTTTGAACTGAAGCTGATCTGTCTCTGGGCTCATTTTGGTGGTGAACTTGAAAGGCTGCAAGTTAGTTTTGGAAGGTTGTTTAATGGAATTTTAATAGCCCTGGAAAGATGTGAAAGTGATAGTGTTACCTGGTGGTTTGTAAAACTGACCTTTGTGAGATGTTTTCTGGGCAGAAGTACTGCTTTGTGATGCCAGCGGCTTTTATTGATTCTGCAGAGTCTGCACTTTTCTAACTCTAGCTGTCAATTCATTCCAGCTGAAAAATTATTAAACTTCTTCTCCTGCTTGTGTGGATATTAAATTGCAGTAAACATGCTTGCACAATGTCAGGTGCGGCAAGCACAATTTTCTGCCTGAAAAAAAATGTTTGTTAGTGGGACCTTGGCGGTTCTGCCGAGGTTATAAATTTCTGTATTTCTTTTTTATTTGTTGCTCTCAGTTATATGTATTTTTTATTTCTCTTGGTGAGCTCCAGCACATTTCTTGTTATTTGTAATGTTAGAAAGAAAAGTTTGATTTAGATGGCTGACTTTTAAACATATGCCTTTGAGTTCATAGTTTCTGATACTGCCCACAAGCGGAGTGTGAGACGCGAGGGTGAAGAGGATTTGACCAGCGAAAATGTAGTGTAGGCAGAATGTGGAAGAGCTGATGAAAGAATAATTTTGAATGAATAAGGAAGGGAAGGATCATTAGATTCTCCACACAGATCTTTTTGATTTGTTAAATTTTAATTAAGGGAGGTAAATGATGTTGAGAAGGAAATCTATAGAAGTGGGTGCTAAACTTTACTCTCTCTCTCTAGGAATAACTGCTGGACCTTTAGGGTATATATTTAAAGTGCAAATGTCTGGCCAGAATCACAATTTAGTAGCTCAGCCTTAGGCCCTGGAATTTGCATTTTTCATATGAATCACTCCAAATGATTTCAACACAAGCAGTGTGAGAACCACTTCTAGAAACGTGTCTCGAGAACTTTCTTGACGAAGTGCACCAGATCTTTTGATTAGAATGGCGGAAATGGAGAAGAAAGGTGCCATTTATGTGAACAAATAAACTAAACATCTGGGTCTATTTTTCCCATGAAATAGATGTCACGTGTGGACCTTCTCCCTTCTTCCTGCAGAAGATTATTTGGGGCAGTTTCACCTCAGATGATTGTCATTCTGTGAGTGGGGCAACATTTAAAGTGTTTCACAAGTTTGAGAACCCTAGCCTCCAGTTTTATGCTGTGTGGCTCTTCTCGATCCATAAGTTTGTATTGATTTTTTTTTCCTTTTTCCCTTTTTTTTGTACAGGTTGAGGTGGGTCTTTCAAAGCAGAGCACTGTTCTGCTGTAATTAGAACAACAGAGGGCCATTTACGTCCCTTAAACACGTTTTTTATAGCAAACCTTCCTATATTATGGCAATGATTCCTTACTCTGTGTCAGCACTGTTGAATTAAGTAGCTGATCGCTTTTACAGGTATACCTAAACTATATCAGTTGGTGTAGTTTTCTAAAATATATTTCCTTGAGATAAGGCATGCCTTTGCATATTTCTCTTTATTTAAGAAGAGTGAATTTAGGAAATGCTAAGTCTATATTATAGTGGAAATCTATATTTCCATGAATTTGAAAAGCAATTAATTTTGTTCTATTTGTGTGATGGATTATAGTACAGTTTTGAATATTATTATTTACAGACCTTACGGTAGGTTGGAAATATTTCATAATTTTGATTAAAAACATGTACAATCTTATGTATTATACTATCATAGCTATTTTTTTAAGAGCAAAATGTATTAAATTCAGCAAACAGAGAGCCCATATGCCCAAGTATTACTTTTGTTGGTGGGATAAAGTGTATTTAAATTTTGTTCTGCTTTTATTATTCTCTAAATGTCCAGAAATATATATCACTTCTATTAGAGTACATAATGAAAATAAACTTTTAGACAAAATTAATGGTTACCAGAAGGAAGGGGGAGAGAGGGGTGGGCATATCTAAAAGGGGTCACTTATAAGGTGAAGGATAGAATTTAACTGTTAGTGGTGAACTTAATGTATTATTTACAGATGCTTATTTATAGTGATGGACACCTTAAACCTATATAATATTATAGTATAACGTTGCTTAAATAAAATAAAAATATTTTAAGCATATTTAACAGGAAATAAAAAGAAAAAATAAACTATTATTAAGGAATTGCATATTAGTTTTTCATCTAAAATTAAATCACTTTTTCTCAGAGGGAGGTTTTTATTTTTTTAAGCGAGGAAGGAAGGAAAAGGAGGATGAAGCATTTAAAGAAGGAAGAAACGTCTTTATTTAGTTAATCATTTTGGTTTTTCACCCCTCCCCTGACCACCAGCCTGGGTCCTTGGGTTTTACATGGTCTGCATGCCAGTATCTCAGCCAAGTGCCATAAAGGGTGTACCCCAAATCATGTTTTTAAAAAGAGCCCCAGTTTTTATTACTTAAGATCTAGGAAACCTAAATGTGACTGTTTAAAAGAAAAAAAAATTTGATAAGCTAAAACTTATTTGCACCTAATTTTGAAATTGGTGGATTCCCTCTGATCATAGAATATAGCCTGATATTCTGAGAATTTTTTTTCACAGATAATAAATTATATTATAAAAACTTCTGGAAATATCTGGAAGCCTCTTGGCTTTTCCTGCCTAGTTTTAGAGGCAGAACTGTAAGTTGTCTGAAGGAATTCAAGAATGGCAGACTAAGAGGGAACTTCGGTGATTATCTCTAGCCCTTAAGGAATGTGGAGCCTAAAGAGGATGAGAGGTAACTCCCCTCAACGCCTGTTCTCTACTGGCCCTCCCTTACTGTTGTACTGTGGCTTCTTTAGTCCATAGTAGTAACGTTAGGACTGTCCTTTTGGAAAGATAATTTAAAGAATATTGCTAGGGTAGGGGAGACGTGAATAGAAGTTTAGGGAAAGGTGAGTTGAGGGCTGGAAGATTATGTGGTGGCTTCGTAACGTAGGAGAGACTGAGTCCATGAAGGGTAGTTGGCATTTGAAGGAAAATGCAATTCACCTTCCCAGGGCTTTACCACTCCTGACTCTCCATTCCAAACTCAACTTTCCCATTGTCTTTATAATCTGTTAATCTGATACTCAATTAAATAAAAGTATTTCTTACTCCTCTTTCTTTCTGCCTACCTGTTCACCTTCATTCCTTAATTCCTGCTTGTACCTTTCCTTTAAGGGGGAAAAATTGTGTGTGTGTGTGTGTGTGTGTGTGTGTGTGTGTGTGTGCATGCACACACGTGCATATTACAATTTAATTATATATAAATGTATGAATATATGATATGTAATAAAATTTTATATATATTAAATATATATAGAGAGAAATAACATTCTTCTTAATGAAGTCAGTTTTTATTTTTTTAAGAGCAAAGCCTAAATAATATAAGCTATGTAAAGCGTTGTCTAGTCTTCATCTTTTTGGGAAAACTATTTGCTTTCTCTAAATATCCTTCCCAGTGGGTTTTGAGTCATGGAGGGACTTGGGGTTATTAGAAATATTTCATGAGTTAAGCCTAATGTGTGCATACATGTGTGCTTGTTTGTATGTATACCCACAGGCTCTCACGTGCTTGTGCCTGAGCTCTTTTCATTGATTTATTTGTTAGGGAAAGACACAGGCAGTACTGAAGGAGGAGAGCAGACAGAAAGGCACGAGACAGGCAAGAGAGGGAAAGAAGTACTTTTATTTAGCTCTGCATCTTGGTTGGTCTCCCTGGGTTGTAAACTCTTGTCCTTAAGATGCATGTGGACTACACTGACTGGAGACTGCGAACTTAACCGCTAAACCACCAAGGTGCACCAGGAGCTACTTCTAAGAAGAAAAACTGGACTGCAGATCTCACATTTTAAAGTATGATCATATGTGCTGGGGATTTTGTTCGTGTGCAAATTTTGTGGTCCTTGGATCCTGCGAAGTAGATAGGACGTACAGGGTGATCTGGTATTCATGATCTTTCAAATTCGGATTTTCAGTCCCCTCCTAACCATCACCTATCACTGTTCTGCATCCCATAATTTCTTCTTTCAGCACACAGAATTTCTTTCTTTAGATATCTCTGATGGCAGATAGGTTTAGTTAAGGTGATTTGCTTAAGTGTTTATTGTCTCCGTGATAAGGATTATTTAGTTTTTATCTTGATATCATGATTAATCAATAAATGGTTTTTTAATGCATGTCCTTGATTCTCGTAACTATAGACTGAAAACTTTATCTTTCACCTTTCTACCAACTGGAGGTTGTGAAATAGTCTCAGATTAAGCCCTCTAAGTGTCTGGCTATGGATCCTGAAACTTGAAGAGATAGGCAGACCTTGTCTGGTAATGAGAGAAAGTTGTTCACAGATGGAAGGAAGTTTAAGGAGGATAATGTGGATTGGGCACAGTTAATTATTTCTGTGACTATTAACATACACCCATACTACATGTAAGTAAATAATGGCAAACTAGATACTGTTCGAAACAAAGTGAATGCTTTGCATTGGCAATGCTGAAGAAAACTGGAATTAAAAAGATATTTTCATTGAAAAAAATTGGGTTGCTGCATATTATATACCAATAAATTCTTACCTGTGTTTACACCTGTTTTTGTGCCTTCTGGTTACATCTGTGCTTTATTTTTCAGACTTGAGAAAAATTATTTGCAGTGATTTGACCTTCATTTACAGTTACACTGACTTGGAGATATAATTCACTCTATAATTAGTTTTAGTAAAATGAGGGGAGGGACAGCAGAAACTTGGCACTCTACTAAGTGGGGAATAAATTGAATAAAGATTTTTTAGTAATTTCTCTAACTTCATTAGCCCAACATTTGAATGTTTCCAGCAATATTATTTCTACAACTAAATTTTCTAGTTGTAAGTGCCTTTTGTGAAGTTATAAATATTGCAATCACATGAAAAATATACCTCTTTTAATGACTTTTGGAAAACTGTAATGTTTTTACTCAGACATACTAACATGTAGCATTTTATCATATATTTCTTCATTTAAAATTTTACTTTGAATAAATACAGGAGAAAATAGTTTTTTTTCTGTCTTATTAGCTAAGGACAGTGTGTGCTTTAATCATATTTGTCACTACTATTATTTATTTAAGAAATATTTGTCAAATGCATGTTAAGTGGACAATTTGTAATCATACAATACTGTTTAAATTTTCTGCAGTGAATGCTAGAGCATTAGAAGAAATTTGTAAATTGTAAGTTTGACTTGATAGCAAGTTATGAAACATATATTTTTCTTCACCAAAATATAGAACTTGTGAAAATATAAGGTGCTACTTAATGATGATTGGCTGCTTCAGAATCACTTGACTTAAAGGAAAACAAAATGGAAACTTCGACCTATGTATTTGAGGTCAGACAAGCTATTTCTTAAATTGGATTATCAGCCAAATTTGTACAATAATCATATAGTCAACCTTTGTTTTGCTAATTATTCTTAAGCATGGTCTTCAGGAATCAAGCTTGCCATCCCTAGGTAAATAAACGTGTGTTTTTTATAAGCATAGTATTTAGTATATTCTGCCACCAAAAATATAAGACGGAAGCTTGCACATCACTGATTTCATACCTTGTTTTATTTTCTTTCTTTTCTTATTTGTGGCAGTGATTTTTTTCGATGACCGTAGATATGATTATAGATATGATTCAGCTAGTAAGCTGTTTTATGGACCCTTATAGAAATAAAATCATCTAAGAAGTGGGTATCGAATAATTTCCTTTGAGCTTTTGCATCTAGCTTTTCACTGCACCCTTACATTCACCCAGTGAATTATAGCTGCTCCTGCTTGGTGTCCCTGTTTTACTGAAGCACACAGAGGTTACACTGCCAGTCTGAGGACAAGCATTAAAACAGAGCTTTCCTGATTGATGGCCCAGTGCACTTTGCACTGCGGCACGCTGCCCCTCAGGGAAGATGTTGTCCGAAAGTACTTGAGATTGCAAATGCATTGGTGCTCTAGTGCAATTTGGTTTATTATCATAACTGGGGTTATTTCATCAGTTGGGATCATTTTGAGAGAAGCCCTTCGTGGAATTGCAATCATAATGTTCTTGAATGGTGGCACTGACACATTTCACAGGTCTTCAGTTTCATCGGCTACCGCTATTTCAAAAGATTAGATCGCCCTTAAAAAACAGCAGAATGCTGAAAATCAGATCCAAGCAATAATTTTAGGCTCCAGGAACCTTAACTTACGAAGAAAAAGTGTTGTGCTGTATATGGTGGTAAATAAGGTGACATTTTAAGTATATTCATTAAGTATATTCATTAAGTATATTCATTAAGGTACATTTAAAACTATGATTTGTAAAAATAACAGTTATTTTCAGATTTGGAGATTAAAACTTTAAAATAACAGAAACTTGTATTTCATATTGTAGAAATGTATAAAAATGGATCTAGTAATGATGTTAATGATGCAGAAAGATTAGTTCTGCTACATGTACCTATAAACTTGAGGCTTGGGATCCATGAAGATACTTAAAGTTTCCTGTGTATCCATCAGAGTAGCTTGATTGCCTAAAATCTATTTCCCTTCATGCCACAGACTTGCATTAAATGAACTGTGAATTTTAATTTGAAATGTATTTGCAAACCAATTCCTATAAAAATGGATTTATAGCTTGAAATCTGGGTGCTTTAGAAATGGCCAAGTAAATCCAGTTCATCTTCAGTTGCCAGTTGTGCCTGTTTTTAATTTGAGGCAATAGCATTTATGGCCCGCTCTTGTTTTGATTTACTTTTTGAGAACCATTGCTCCAAAGAAAGAAAAAATAAACCCACTTTTGTTTCTATTTTATTTGCAAACCAGGTCAGCCGCCCTTGATTAGCTCTCAGTTGGAGAATAATTTGAACCTTGACAGATTGAACCCAAACAGCAGGGTTTCTCTAGTCTGACCAGCAGATAGAAAAAATAAAATAAAAGCTAATTCCAGTTCACAAGTTGTACACTAGGACTGAATAACTGTGCAACTGTTAATAAATATCTATTTCAACTATTTACAAAAGGCCCAAGAAAAAAGAAAAGATTAGCATCTTAGGCAGCTGTTCTAAGAGAAACCTATTAAAAATAAACATGATAAATGATGCTCAAGAGCTAATATATCTGTCAAATATCAAATACACTCAAAGAAGAAAACCTGTTTCAGGGGGAAAAACAATTAAGACTCTTTTGGGCATAGCTATCTTTGTGGTTTACATAATAATTTTGTTCTTATTCCATTTTAAAACATCTTTTCTAACTCCTCATATATACGTGGATATTACTTTATGGATTATAAAGTCACAGATAAGTAGACGGAATCATTTGAGTTGTGTCCATTGTGATTAAATTGGTTAGACATTTTTAAATTCACCTATATATCATTTGAGTGAGGACACACTGTTAATTGTCATTTTATGGGATTACAGATGACACAGTCATTTGGCTATGACCGTAATTACATTTTACCATCATGGCAATTGTGCGTGGAAATGCGACATCAGAACAGAAATGACTGCTGGTGCAGTGAGATGTTGGTGCCCCACACTGATTACAAGTGTAGCTGCTATTGCCTACGTGTGCTTGACATGTTCACGCAAGTCCTTCCTCGTCTCTTCGTGGAAACTAGCCTCTGAGCACTTCGTTAAAATGAAAGCAAACTGTGTTTGATGTGTATTTGACTCATAGTCATATGCTGGACCTTTGACAGTCAAGACTTGCCATTCATGCTTTTAACTACGACTTGATACTGTGACAGTCTGCAGAAAGAAGCAACTTGAATTTTCTAAAGCTTGAATTTGGATTGGAATTGCTGTGCTCTGAGGCTCAAGTGGACGGTCCAGTTAAAAGTGAGCAGGTAGCTCAGTATTTAAATCTTAGTGACATGCAGCATCTCTTGCAGTTTGTTAAATTGACAGTTAACCAATCTTTGTTTCTGTGTTCAAATGCCATCTAACAAAAGGTCACTATATTCATATTCGAAAAGTTCAAAAAATACTTATTTTGATTGAGATCATTTCTAATTTCTGATTCTTTACAGGGAGTTTGAGGCATCTTGTGAAAGTTCAAAAAAAGGTGCCATGGTTGAAGAGTACTCTAAGTAGGGAGTTATGGTCCTGGTGCAAAGGCTAAACATTTTTGTTATGATTATCTCAGCAAGAGATTGATTGGATTAGATGTATTGATATATTTTGGGGCCACTATATGTTTTCAGACTCTGTCAGAACCAGTGCAGACTTTGGTTATTCTGAGTCCCTTGAAAAAAGGGTCAGTGATATTGGCAAGACTGTGGTGAAGTTGGGCAGAAATCATGGAACTTCCAATTCGACCCTAGCGTATTTTCCTCGTGTCACATTCCATTCCTCTCCATGGGTACTCTTGCTTTAGCTTTATTATCCCAATTCCCCATCCCCACCCAAACTGACATTATCGAAACCTCCAGAATTACCTATCACCTGGAATAGCCTTTAATCATTTTTAATTCATTTCTGCCCACTAATGTAAAGGGAAGGAAATGGCTAAAAGTTATAAAACTGATATAGAGGAGGCATTGATAAATTGGGAATGAGAAAGAAAGCTAGCCAAATTTGTCCTTTCTTTTGAACCATGTGTTGCTTTTATATAAAAAGCAAAGTTAGTCTTTTGTTGGTGTTTTGCTGGTTTCATTGAAATAGGCACATGCACACCCACACAAGAAAATTTGATTTTTTATACACACACATCTAAATACATATGTGTGTGTGTGAAGGACCTTATCAGCATTGTGAATATTTTTATTGATGTCTTGCTTATTTTTACTGTGTTGAAAGGGCACTAAATATTACCCCCATTCTAGAAGTGGTTTAAGTGAAATCTGAAAGAGTCTGTCCCTTATTTAGCAAATACTTTGGTTTGGACTCATTGAGAACATTACATTTTCCTGCTGTTCGGCAGTTATATTAGCCCCATAAACTTAGACTCTTTGTACTTCGTCATTGTAATTTACACACTGGGTTGATACATTCTCTTCAAGATAGTTTGTCTTGAGCCTCCAGCTGCTCCCCAATAGCC
Source organism: Solenodon paradoxus (assembly GCA_004363575.1). Classification (NCBI taxonomy): domain Eukaryota; kingdom Metazoa; phylum Chordata; class Mammalia; order Eulipotyphla; family Solenodontidae; genus Solenodon; species Solenodon paradoxus. The sequence continues at coordinate 55,265 of RJWH01003181.1, read as the reverse complement.
ATTGTGCTGAATAAGCACTTATTTCAGTATGTCCTTGATACAATTAATGCAGGCATCTGCAGAAGCGGCGGCGGCGGCAGCTGCAGTGCCTTATGGAAGCCAACTTCTGCTTAGCATTGTGATAAAAGAAATAGTTTTGAGCTGGAAGCTAATGTTGGCTTATTTTTAGCATAAAAAGAGTTGCACCTGCCAGGGCTAGCAGAGGACTGAGGTTTGGTGATTACACGTTCTTGTTAGTGCCATTGTCATTGGTAAAATGGGGATGATGTCATCCTTATCAAACTGAATTGGCACCCTGTAGAGTGACAAATAATTTACCCTCTGTGGTTTTATCAGCATGGGCCGCATGTTAGCAGTGACTAGAGTGCTGAGTTTTCACAGTTGAGTGCTATGGAACTGCAGAGGTGTATGAAAATGAAAGGGATTGATACTTGTAATCAGCGCACATAGTAATGGCCAAGGTGTAATGAAACATAAGTGCACATTTAGGGTAATTATGCTGCTGCCAGGTGGGGCCCTGGGGCTTTGCATGTATAGAAGCTGCTTGAGGTGGCGGATGTGCAGCGAGGACTCCTGCAGTGCCATCTGGTAGGTTCTCATTTTCTCATTAATGCCTCTGTCCCCTAAGTCTGGGCTACATTGACTTTGAACGCACTTCATCTGTTCAGTATCTCAGCTCGTTTTAGTTGGGAGTTGCTTTCAACAGTGGTATTGCTATGATGTAATTCACAGTCTCAGCTATGTGACATATATTAAAACAAATCATCTAGTTGAGTTTCTTTTTGAGGAAAGCCAACTGGCATCAGTAATATCCACATGGGCCATGTGATCCTAAGCGATTCACCACTTTCATGGCTATTTTTTAATAAACTAGTAGAATAGCCATTTAAATTGGTCAAATGCACTTTTTCTTTTAAAATAACTCAGATAAAAGTATAATATCTATAGAGTAGTTACAAAAGCACATTTTCTTCTTATATCATTTTTTAAATTGTAGTTTTATTTCCAGAGGCTGATCTAATTTTTGCCTTCAGTGGGACAAAAGCTTGCTTTTCAATCCATCTTAAGAAGGAGAAATTATGGTGTCGTTTCACAAATATATGAATAGATGCTACTAATTTGTACACTTAGGAATAGTTATAATGATGAAAAAATAAGAAAATGATCTCTGAGTTTGCATACTTTATAAGGAAGTAATACTTTCTGCTTATATATATATATTGATATTATGGAAACTTTAATGGAACTATAAAATATATAATATAGAATGTAATGCGAATGGTATAAATAAAATGGCATCTGAATATTTTATACTATACATTTTCTAACTTTCTAACTGTGCAGTGTATCACAGTAATTTGGTCAATCTTTTGGAGACTAGTTGCATTTAACTGACATTAGTGATTTTACAATCCCATTAATAAATACAAATGTAGTGTTTGTACATTTTGTGTAGTTCTTTAAGAACTTTCCATAAATAATGAAAATAGCCCTATTATAATTTTCCAACAGAATTCCCCATGCATTTAAAAATTTCATTTTAATAATTTTCCTAAAATGGAAAATTAGAGACAGGCATAGTACCTTCTTGCAAAAATGATGTGAGCATTCCTGGTGATGTCCCTTTGGACAGTGTCAGTACAGTGGCACAGAAGCTCGGGAAACTTTCCTGTAAGTGACAGTGCTGCCATCTATACATCCCTGCAGTGGCTGTCAGCCTCATGTCCAGATAGTTCTAACTCCATGCGAACCAAGAGTCGTAAGCAATTTAACACTTAAAAATGTCCAGCTATTTTTTCTGCATTTATTTTGAATAAGCCTCCTAAGAGATTAGTAAAAAGTGTCTAGTTGTCCCTTCCTTTCTATTAATATAAATTTATTTAGGGCATCAAACAAGAAGAGGTTTGAAAACTCTTGTTTCTTTGGAAATCAATTTGTAGTATGGTGTGATGGGCAGAAAATATTTCAGCAATATTTTAATTTTTTCTACTGAAGTTTATTTGTGTTCAGAGCACTAAAATTTCAGGGGTTTTTCCCCTTATATAGTCATCAGAATTAGCTTGATTCCTTACTTTCTAGGCTGTGTACTTAGCAAAAACCTGGGCAGTGAGGTGAAACTATTAATCCAGTCTTAACTATTAGCCAACTATGTGACTTTGACTTTGAGCTAGTAATTTACCCTTTCATCCTCAGTCTCCTCTTTTATGGCTTGAAATAATAATCTTTGACCTTGCATAGATTGTGAGAAGTCACACAGTGTCTTCATAAACCAGAACTTACACCCAATAGATAGGTGATTTTTATATAAAGTTTCTTTCAACCAAGAAATGGTTAAGAGGGCATGGACTAACTAGGTTATCCTCACAGAAACCATTAGATAGGAAAACACAAGAATACTTCATCCTCTATTTACAAGGATGAACTTATATTAACCACATCATTCCAAGCTGCTTATAGACAAATGCCAACTGAAGGACAGTAATCAGGGAAGATATCTACGAATCCCTTCTCAGGATTTTCAGAATCATAAAATCCATATGATTAAAAGAAAACAGATTATATTGATATAGCATTCTCAAGGTACAGGAAGGACATTTTGTGATCTAGTAATATGTGTGTTTTATCAGTATAGTAAATAACAAGATTCAGCTGTGTGTCTAATAATTATCATAATTTCAAAGCAGTACTGTTTCCAAATACCTGGAATAACAGTAACATGATAGGAAACTTTAATTTCTTAACTGAAATCAATTGCTACAGATAATTATAATGTGTTGCCTACATTCATAATTGTAGACATATACTAAGTTTTGGCAAGAGATTAGTGAAAACAAGGTGGTTCCCCTCCCCGCCATCTTGGTTTAGCCATTCTCCCCCTTGCTACTCCATAGCTGTCAGTAAACATCTTCGGGGTTTCTCTCCCCAAGATAAGAACCCCTAATGGAGCATAGGTAACTTTCAATTAATTTTCTTAATGAAGGAAAATATATAAACAACAACAAATACAGAAAATAATATATACAGTTTTCAATATCAACAAAAGAATCCAAAAGTCATTCAAAGATGCCTGGTTCGTGGGCTTTTCTATAATATCTCCTAGGAGATTAGCTCGAACTTAGAATTTTTACTAAAATTTAGTTTCTTGTTACTTGATTATGATTCCAAATGTACGTACTATTTTATTTGAACTCAAATCCACATTTTCAATAAAAGCAGTTCATTTACTGTAGAATCTGTACAGATATCTAATATTTAGTTAGTTTACAAACAAATTTGTGCCCCTTTATTTGTGAGTAAAGAATGCTTAATATACACTAGACTGGAAGTTCTTAAATGATTTGACCTGATCCTGAGTAGTTGCCTAAATTAAATTTAAAAATCTTGGAATTATTTTGCCCCAATTCTAAGCAACAGGAAAGAACTAAGCATATTCCTTAGCGCTTGTCTTTGTGTATGTTCAGTGATAGAGGGGAATAGTCCCAAATGCATGTCAGGAAGGAAATAGCCACAAAAGTATATCATATGTCTAAAAATATGTTCAGCAGCATATATTGAAAATATTTTTTAATGTGTATTTTAAAATAGCTATACTTTCCCTTTTTGAAAAAGCTGACTTTTCTGTTTGCCTCTTCCAAAAGTTAATTTTACTATAACTTTGATAATCAAATTGTATGCAGAACTAAGTAAACACGATAATTTAGCAAGAGTCATTGAAGTGCAGGAAAAAGATTAATTTTGACTTTTAAGATGGTGCAGGATTATAGAGGAAGAACTCATAAGCTGGGCTTCAGAGGACATATAGGGCTTGGTAGATGTTAATATGGGAAAGCATAGTCTAAGTCTAGATTGGATAAATAATACAGGCAAATACTGAAAGAGATGGGCATGCGTGCTTTAGTCTGGAACATCGCTCAGTCCGATTAGCTGGGCGCATGGCAGTGTGCTGTGGGGTCCTGTAGGGGCTAGATGGTTGAAGCCTTATATATTCGGCACTAATAATCTTGACAATTAACTTTGTAATTATTGGAAAGAATTCAACTTTTACTTTTTTAGATCAGAGAGAACCCTTGAATAAATCTGTTCAGAAAAATAATGTAGGTTGTAATGTAAAGGATGATTGGAGAAGGGAAGCATTAGAGACAAAGGAGGTGATCTTTAAAGGCTATTGTTCCAGGTGAGAGACTTAAAACTTGGCCTGGGTAACTTGGAAAGGATGAGTTCAAACCAAGGGATATTTCAGAATACAGATTTTGAAAAATTGGCACGATAAAAAATGACACAATACCTGAGATGATTGGAAAAGATTGTGTTAGAATGGGAATAAAGATCCTAAAGGGAAAGGCTCATTTTAGATTTGGGCTCAGGATAGAGTTGGAAGTCTTTCTTTTGTAGAAAAATATACATGTCCATTCCAGATTCTCATCTGAGGCTCAGTTGAAAAGTTCAAGTTTAAACAAAGATTTAGGAGTCAAAACATTGGAGTAGAAGTTGAAGAGGTGCCAGCTGTTTTGCAGAGAATGAGATTTAAGAAGATCATTGATTATGATATTTAGGAACTCATTGATGATCTTAAGAGAACAGTTTCATTAGAACAGCCATTCTCAGACTTGAGTACGTGCAAGAATGTCGAAAGTATAGATTTGGGAACTCTATCAAAGATCACGAGGACTAGGACAGGGCCTGGAAGTCTGCTTTTATAAGCACTCACATGGTGAGGATGATGATAATCATTATGGTAGCTGAGAGTGAGTGTATATGGGTGTGTACGTGTGTGTATACACACATACACAGACATTGAAGACTTAAATGCTAAACGCTATCTTAAGTTGGTTATATTTATACCCATGGTCTTACAAGAATTCAATGAAGTATGTCTTAGAATTTTCTCATTTTAAATATGAGAAAACACAATCACAAAGAGGTTAAATAACTTGTCTAAGTTGAGCTAGTTAAGAGATGGTGACGTCAGCCCTTGATCTGACCACCCTTGTGTTCCCACTGAGTGTTGAGGATCAGTTCATTAGCCGGGTTCACCCCTGGTAGTACAGTAGGACCACAGACCCACCCTCACATCTGCAGAGGCCTCAGTCATTGTATTTGTTTTGTATGGGTGTTACAAAAGGCACTGCAATTCTGCTAACATTGTATTGACCTTGCTTAATTTTTAATATTCTTTGAGCATTAAAAAAGGTTAAGTGGTCAGGCTCCTCTTCACTTTCAAGTATGAGTGAGTGCAGAGGAAGGCAGGCTGCAGTGAAATGAGTGCAACAGGGTGGCAAGGAGTGGCTACAATTTGGAGGTTAAAGAGTCCAGAGTTTTATGTAGAAGGGCTATATGGGTGGCAGCCCAGGGACGGGAAGCTGTTGTTTTAAAAAGGCTCACTGATTTCACTTAGAGTTGTATTTATTTGTCCTGCCTTAATGGGCACTAAGCCAGGTATATAGAAGGAAATCATTGGGACTGCAACCAGAGTCACAGGGAGATTTAAAAAAAAAAGAAAATTAGGAGGAGATTGTTAAAGTACCATTAAAAATTATTCATTGTTGTCCTCAACTGTGGAAAGAAGAATGAAAATGGTGTGGTAGATGATGAAATTGCCTGGTGAGAACAATACTTTTTACATTAGGGCCATTTGTGCATGTTTCTTGTTGACAAGGAAGAAGGAAGTAGAAGGAAGGATTTTGATGTTACCAGACAATTGGATCTTAATTGATGGGAGAGCTATTTCAGAGGAGACGGGAAGTAATAGGCAGGTTGGACAAAAGAATAAAGTTAGCAAAAGAGAAAGGCCACTTCCTGTTCTGACACAAAAAAGGAAAAGAAAAGTTGGTATCAAACACTTGAGAAATTTTGAAATAATGGGAAGAAGGCTGAAGACTTTCAAAAGTAACAGTTTTCCCAGGAAACAGTGGGGATTTGAGGAGATTGGTTGTGTGTCACCTGGTAATTATAGGCTTTTATAGACCTTTGATGTTGATAAGAAAAGCTCTTAGAAGTCTTATAAGAGATTTCACTATTTAGTTTAAAAATATTTCTTGTTCACTATTGTTTTTGAGTTGGGGGTGGGTAGGTTTGGAAGACAGATTCCAGGAGGGGGCAGCAGCGCTGTAAGCATTTAATTTGGTTATTTCCTTTATCTGTTCCCTTGGCTTTTAGAAATTAATTATGTGTTTTCTCTCCCGATCACCTTAACTAATGAAAAAAAAAAGTCTATAAAGCTATTTAATAATCTTCCAATTTATTAACTTATTGGATTCACATTATTAAGCATACCATTTGTGGTAAATGCAAAGGCATTGAAAATTCCTCATATATATATAATAGTTTTGTTTGAAAATCAAAATTAGAGTTGAGTCCTAATTTTGTTCCTTCTCTGTGTGACACGTATATGTGACACGTATATGGAATTCAAGCAAAGCTCTCCACTTAGCTCACTTTGTTTTTAGTGAAGAATCTTTGACATATGTAGTACAATTCTTTTTATAAAATATACTTTTATTTTAAAACCCAAAGCAAGAGTCTTGTCATTCATGTATTTCAAAAGACAGATCGTTTCAGTTCTTCTCCCTAGAAATGCTGGCAGTCTCCTCATCTGGCCTGAGAAGGGCATTGGATGTGAGCTGCACATTGTCAGGACCGAAGTCCACTTGGGAGGAGTCTTGTGGCAGCGGGTAGCTGTTTTCTCCTAACACCAAGAGGCTCTGGACCCTCAATACATGTGTCCCTCTGCCTGCCCACAGGGAATGGGACGAGTCTGCTTACATGGCCATAGGGGACTCTGAGGACGGGGCTGGAACTCTGTTGAGCCATTCAGGAGGGATATTGAGAAGAATCTTTTCTATCAGCTTTGATTCCACATAGATGCAAGCCTTCTCTCTTCCATCAACTATGGTCATGAAAGCTGGCCTCTAGTATTTTTCCTTCATAGAGAATGGCAAGCAGCTAAAACATTGTAGATTTTGTTCTCATCTGTTCCTACTTCCAACCCACGTTTTGAACTGCCAGAATAGTTAATGTTGGGAAGAGAAGAGAAAATACTCTTCAGAGAACTGTGAGCATTTAGAGTTATCCTCTGAGCTGCTGTAGCAGGGAACACTAGCCCTAAACACTGGGCTTTAATAGAATTACTCCTGAATGGCTTATCCTTTAGGTGTGTTGCTAAATCTGACATCTTCACCAAGTCCAGTGTTGTTTTTTTTTTTTTTTTTTTTTTTGAAGTTTTGCTTTAAATTTAATTGCCTTTATGTCATCATCAAACAGGCACTCACAGGATCACCACGGTGTTATCTGCAGTTCTAAGTGGTCTAGGATGTAATTGTGCTGAACCTAAAGATATTTACGTTTCCAGATACAATCTTTTGTCCTTCGAAGTTGAGGGTACCTAGTTGCTTCAGGACCCCGTAATACAAGCACATAATGTTCCACTGTTAACTTAACTGTCCTTTGCTTCTGTCCTCCATAGCTGTGCAGTGCCTCTGTCAGTGTAGTGATGTCAGCAACTCTTAGTGCTGTGTGTAACTCACTTTTAAAATATGAACGTAGGAATTGAGGGTGAATTGGGCTTGTTGAAAGTCTTTTTACCATCTAGACATTAATTTTTATTGAGTACGGACTGAATTGAAAAGGGCTAAACTTATATCTTAAAATAATCTGGCCCTCTAACTGTAGATTCAAAATTTCTAAAAATGTAAATAAATTAAAATGTAGGCAGTGTTTTGCCATCTGTAATGAATTAGCATCTCATTTTTACCAGCTGCTGCTGGGGTTGTTGAAGCTGACTCAGGCTCTGAACCCACTGGTGGCTTGTGGCTGATAACTTTACGAACCTGTAGTTTAAAGCTGGCAGAGCTGACTGGGTGATTAGAAAACTGATTGCAGTTTTAAGCAGCAGGGATTCTTCTACTTGGCCATCTACTACTTGCTTTTCAGCTCTCAGGACCCTGAGGATGTTACTACTGTTGAGGGTGGAATCATCCTTAAGGTAGAAACTTTCACCGTCATCTCTTACCTAGCTGACCTCTTTTAGACAAAGTGGCAGAATTTATTTATTTGGGGGAAATTTTATATTCTAGATTAAATTGACAGATTTTTTTTCTTCTTGTATTCTTCCCTTTCCCAGACTGTTATTTTGAGCAGAGAAGAGAAAATGATTTCGTGAAAAGACTTTGAACTTTGAAGTCACACTTGCATAGATGTGAATTCAAACTCTCACTTCTTAGGTGTGTGATCTTGTCAAATAAATGGCTTCTACACTCTGAACCTCAGTTTCCTCATTTCTGCGAGAGGCATAATATCTGATAGAATTGTTAGGAAAATTCCCTCTTCTTGGAAAGCAACCTCACGCTGATACTATTTCTGTAGGCCAGAAACTGTGAAGAAGAAGACTGACAGCAGCTTTTCAGAGGGAATTAGACCTAACCATGCTGTCTGTTGATTGATGTCCCACATCATGTTGATATCACTGTGATGCTGTGAGCAGTAACCCAGAAACTGATGTGAAGATTCAGAATTTGCTATGCAATACGCTGTCCAACGGGTGTATATTCACTTAACAGATGTGAAGTTACCTTTGTGGTTGATATGCCTTTATTATTTTTCCCCTTCATGTAGACTTCGAAGGATACATTTTTAGTAAAGGTTTTTTTTTTTTTTGCTTTGGAAATGAAACAGTTCAATGTCTTAAATCTTTATACGTTTTTAGTATGCAGTAATAATGGAGAGATTTAGAATTCTGCGTGTGATCATTAAGCATTTTATTTTCTTTCCTCACATTGAAGAGGACAATATCATGAATTTTGCTTTAGCACCTTTAGTGATGAAGATGATTGATGAAAAAAATGAATAAATGAAGGATTTACTGAACTGTTAGTGGTAAGCTTAATGTATTATATACAGCTTTTAGTTTATAATGACACACACCTTAAACCTATATCATGTAATGGCGCGATGTTCCTGCATAAAATTTAAAAAAATGATGGACCAGTTGCCCAGTTCGATATACACAGCACGCATATGTTCCTATGTGTTTGCATCTCTCTTAGCTCTGTCAATCTCATTACAAGTTAGACTTCTAGGTATTATGATTTACAGGGTAGACAGAGCCAGCTAAAAAGCTCTACACTTATTGCACCAAAACATTTATGTAGTGTATATATGTGCTATGTTTCGGGAGACATTGGGGTGACAATTAAAATTCTGGCCTTATAAAACTGACATTCTAATGGGGGTGGAGGAGGGATGAGGCTTTGAATGAAGGAGAATAAACAAATGTGTACATTGTGGTTTCATTAGTACTGTGATAGGGAAGACTTGTGTGGTTAAGGAAACCTTACTATAGGCAGTGATCTAAAATATGACACCCTTCACCAAAAATAAATTTGTAATAGCAGTTATGACTCAGGGATATGAAAATGCCTTAACATTTAAAATACGCAGCGTAATTCTGACCCTGATAGATATTTTGAATGTTATACACAAACACATGTAAATTTTATAAGACTTGATCAGATAGATTTAAGGAATTTTTAATCAGAAACAGAGAAAGTTCCCTGGGAATATTCAGATTTTTCTTTATCTAAAATTGCTGTCCTGTTCCCACCCTCACTGAATCTTTAGGTTTCTGCATAGGCTGACCCAGGACCAAAATGTCCCTCTCTGGCCATTATGTAGGCCACCCTGAGCTCACTGCCCTGGGACCTATGTCATTGATTTACTAGTGACTCACCCCATATTATTCTGGGTGGCCCTGACTGCTTCCTCAGCTGTGCTGAAGTATGAACTCAGAGAACCTGTGTGTGACCCTAAATTGGTTTTGTGTATATTTCTTACCATTACTCATCGATGCATGACTCATGACTCAGTTCTCATTTTAAATATGTGCTTTGGGGTCGTTCGTAATTGTGCCTTCCTTGTCTTAGAAGCAGAATCTCTTACTCTGTTTTGACTCAGCCCCTGAATGTTTGTAGTCTCTGTATTTGACTTTATATGGTTATAGTCCTAACTCCATAATCTGGAAATTTCGACCATTTGTGATCTCTAGCTCCAACTTAGTTCTGTAACACCCCACTTCCTGCTGCTCGTCAATTCACCTACTGACACTTTTCCGTATGTGTCCCAAGCTTTATTTCTAAGATGATGGGTCTTTACCGATCTGCATCCTTCCTTCCATCAACCCTAACTCACAATTATCGCTATGGTTTTAGAACTTGCCATGATTTCTCCTACCAGAAATAATCTTTTTTTCACACTGTATTTCATGAAAGTTTACTTTTTCCAATTTATATTATAATTTGTATTGTATCTTATCACCTCTCCCAAATCAGAAGACATTTTTGTTCATGTCCCATACGTCTATCTAATTTCTCAGTAAAATATTGCTAGTGGAATGGAATAAGGACCCAGAATTTAGGTAGTAACTGAAAACAGGAAAATTGAATGCCCTTCTCCGTTTTTACCTAATAACTTCTCGTTCTTCCTCAGCAGACTTTGATCTGCACTAGTCCTTTCTGTGCTGATCTACTCTAGAGCCTGCCTGCCTTCCTTTACTCCTGCATACAGCAGCTTGATAACATTGTCCTGGACTCCTTCAAGTGTTAACTGAGTAACTCTTTAGTGCCCACTGTAACAAACCTTTCCGTCTTTAAATGAGTCTCTCCCATCAGTGATGACTGCAGTACGACAGAATAGAGAAGTATCTTAGAGTAGTTGTACAAATTTTTCAGGTAGACTCTGGGGACCCAGAAAGTCAGTAGTACTGTGGACAAAGCCAGGCTCCCAAAAACGAGCAAAGAGCTCTTTGAAAATGAGAAGAAGGCATAGTTAAGGATCTCCAGTTGATTTTAAAGTTTTGATCATCCCTGACAAGGAGGCGTAGAGCACACTTTAGGGGTTTAAAATTGCTCATGTATGTGTAAACTCTCAATGAATATTAATTTCCTGTCTGTTATGAACCAGGCACTCTAACCATTTTCATACAGTTAACCTTCAAAACAACTTTTTGCGGGTAATGATTATTCCTGCTTTTATAGATGGAGAACCTAAGATTCAGAGATCACCAGGAAACAAGAATGTATATGCTGAGGTCCGACTTACTCTGATTCTGCCTGACAATTTGAAATTTAAACTAGATTATCCTCCAATAGTTGACATCAGCCAATTCTTTTAGACTAGACTTTTTTCGCGTCTCGTTTCTGACCTTTTCTGACTGTCCTTACCTCTGTCATTCTAAAAGCTGTCCCTCATTCCCACGACATCTAGTTCCTATTCTGTTCAGTGAAGCTGCTGTCGGCTGCCCACATCTTGGAGTAATATTTAGTGAGAAAATCTAACCTAACGAAGTAAAAAGTTGACCAAGTTTCTACAACAGAGCGTTTTGTTTTCACTGTCAATGAAATGCTTACTTTGACTCCCCATTTGTAATTTCCATTTTGAATTACAATATGAAATTTTGATACTGATGATCTTTTTATGTCTACTTTTCCACATGTTCTGTTTCCCTACATTTTAAATATGTGTCCCTCTTTGTCTTCTCCAGTGTCAGGCCTCTCTGGCTGTTAGGAACAGAATTGTCTACAGGTTCTTGCCATTGCCTTCTTGTCAGAAAACACTGTTTTGTTCACCAACACAGAAGTTTTAATTTTCTTACAGGTTGTGACTTTATTAGTTAGAGTTTGTGTGTATATGTGTTCGACATATATATATATATATATATAATTTATTTTTTTGTTGTAGTAATTATTCTACACATTAAAATAATTTCCTACGCATAGGTTCCCCATTTCTTAGATATATTTCAACACACCACACCCTCCACCAAATCACCAAGTGCTCTTGCCCATTGTCCAGGGGACTTCACTACCATTTGCCCCCAACCACCCCCTTCCCTTTTGGTCACCTCAGTTCTGTTGCAAATGTTTCAGGGTTGGTTATGTTTCATCTGTTCCTTCGTGTTTTCTATTCACATTCCACCTATGAGTGAGGTCATCTGGTCTCTATCTTTCTTCTTTTGACTTGTTTCATTTAGCATAATCCCCTCTAGTTCCATCTATGTTGATTCAAATGACAGGGTTTCATCTCTTCCAAGGACTGTGTAGTATTCCATTGTAATTATGTGCCACATCTTCTTGATCCGTTCATCTGACATTGGGCACTTAGTAATTCCCAGTTTTTAGCTACTATGAATTGGGCTGCAATAAACATAGGGATGCATACATCTCTGCAGATGGGTGCTTTTGTGTCTTTCGGGTAGATGCCCAGAAGTGGAATGAAGGGATCATATGGGATTTTCATCTTCAGTTTTTTGAGGAATCTCCAAACTGTTGTGTGTAAGGGTTGCACCAATTTGCATTCCCAATAGTGCAAAAGCATTCCCGTTTCTCCACATCCTTGCCAGCATTTGTTGTTCCCAGACTTTTCATGTTTCAGGTGTAAGGTGCTGTCTCATTGTTTTAATTTGTATTTCCCTGATAGCCAGCGAGTAGGAGCATACTTTCATGTGCCAATTGGTCATCTGCAAAGCCTCTTAAAAAAAGTGTCTCTCCAATTCCTCCTCCCATTTTTTGATTGGATTGCCTGTTTTTTTGTTATTGAGTTTTATGATTTCTTTGTATATTTTAGATTTTAAGCCTTTTGTCAGAAATATGAAATACCAATATCTCCTCCGAATTAGTAGGTTTCCTTTTGGTTTTGGTGATGTTTTCTTTTGCTGTCAAGAAACTCCTTAGTTTGATGTAGTCCCAATTGTTTATTTTTCTTTTTGTTTCTGTTGATGGTGAAGTTGAGTCCCCAAAGATTTCTCTATGATTGATGTCATGGAAAGTCTTTCCTATGTTGTCTTCTAAGAGCTTTATGGTTTCTGGTCTTATGTCCAAGTCTCTAATCTATTTTGAGGTAATTTTTGTGAATGGTATTAGAGAGTGGTCCAGCTTCATTCTTTTGCATGTGGCTGTCCAGTTTTCTCAACACCATTTGTTGAAGAGACTTTCCTTTTCCATCGAATGTTTTTGGCTCCTTTGTCATAGATTAACTGATTGTATGTGAGTGGGTCAGTTTCTGGTGATTCACTTCTATTCCACTGATCTGTGCTGCTCTTATTATTCCAGTATCATACCATTTTGATCCCTATAGCTTTGTAATATAGCTCAACGTCTGGAAGTGTAATCCGTCTAGATTTGTTATTTTTTCTCATGATTGCTTTGGCTATACGGGGTTTTTTTTTTGTTTGTTCCATACAAATTTTAATATTTTTTGTTTTATTTCCTGGAAAGAAGTCTGCAGGATTTTAATGGGTATTACATTAAACCTATGTATTGCTTTGGGTAAGATGACCACTTTAATGATATTGATTCTTCCCAGCCATGAGCAGGGGATGTCTTTCCATTTCTTTATGTCCTCCTCTATTTCTTTTAATAAGGACTTGTAGTTTTTGTTGTATAGATCTTATACTTCATTTGTAATATATATGGCCAGGTATTTAATTTGTTTAACCTCTGTTTTAAATGGTGCGACTTTTGTGATTTCGTTTTCTTCTAGCATGTTGCTTGCGTATAAGAATACAACAGATTTTTGTGCATTGATTTTGTAGCCTACCACTTTACTGTGTTCAATAACGAGTTCTAGATGCTTTTTGATAGATTTTTAGGGATTTTCCATATGTATAATCATGTCATCTACAAATAATGAGAGTTTTACTTCCTCCTTTCCAATTTGGACTCCTTTTATTTCCTTTTCTTGCCCAATTGCTCTGGCTAGGACCTCCAGTACAATATTAAACAGCAGTGGTGAGAGTGGACAACCTTGCCTTGTTCCTGACCTAAGAGGAAATGCTTTCAGTTTTTCACCATTGACTATTATGTTGAATGTGGGTTTTTCATATATGGTCTTTATTATGTTGAGGTATGAACCTTCTCATTTTATGGAGAGTTTTTTTTTTTTTTTAAATCATGAATGTGTGTTAGATCTTGTCAAAAGTTTTTTCTGCATCTATTGATAAGATCATGTGGTTTTTCTCATTGCTCTTATGATATGGTTTATGCCATGAAAAGATTTACGAATATTGAACCATCCTTGTATCCCTGGGATAAATCCCACTTAGTCATGATGGATGATCTTTTTGATACATTGAATTCAGTTTGCTAAATTCTGTTGAGAATTTTTGCATCTATATTCATTAGAGATATTGATCTGATTTGTAATTTTCTTTCTTGGTGACATCTCTGTCAGCTTTTGGTATCAGTGTAATGTTAGCCTCATAAAAAGTATTTGGAAGAGTTACATGTTCTTCAATATTTTGGAAGGGCTTGGGAAGAATAGGTGTTAATTTGTCTCTGAAGGTTTGGTAGAACTCATTGGAGAAAGCATCTGGTCCTGGGCTTTTACTTTTGGGGAGGCAGACCCTATTTACTTCAGTTACTTTGCTTGTGATTGTTATGTTCAGGTTTTCCAGTTTTCAGGGTTCAGTCTTGGTAGACTGTACTTTTCTAGAAATCTGTTCATGTCCTCAAGGTTGTCTGTTTTTGGTGGCATAGAGCTGTTCACAGTTGTCCTTTATGATGTTTTGAATTTCTGTGGTATCTTGTAACTTCTCCCCTTTCATTTCTGATTCTAGCTATGAGAGTTTTCTCTCTGTGAGTCTAGCCAATGGCTTGTCACTTTTGTTAATTTTTTAAAGAGCCACCTTTTGGTTTCATTGGTCTTCTGGATTGTCTTTTTGTTTTCTATTTTATTTATTAACACTCGAATTTTTATTATTTCCTTTCTTCTGATTTTTTGCTTTAATTGTTCTTCTTTCTCTAGTTGTTTTAAATGTAGAGTTGTTTATTTGTGATTTTTCTTGTTTCTTGCAATAGGCCTAGATTGCGATGAACTTTCCCCTTAGTACTGCTTTCGCTGCATCCCACAGAGTATGGTAGCTTGTGTCCTCATTCTCATTTGTCTCCAAGTATTTTTTAAAGTTCCTCTTTGACTTTCTCTTTTACCCAAGAGTCCTTCAGGAGCATATTGTTGAGTTTCCAATTGGTTTGGGGTCTTCCAAGTTTCTTTTTTGTGGTTAATTTCCAGTTTTAGACCGTTGTGGTCAAAGAAGATGCTTGGTATGACTTCAGTCTTCATACATTTGTTTAGAGATGCTTTGTGTCCTAACATATGATCTATCCTTGAGAATGTTCCATGATGCTTGAGAAGAATGTGAAATCTGTATTCATTGGGTGAAGTGATCAGTAATTGTCTATTAGACCTATCTGTTCCAGATGTTCATTTAAAGTGGCTGTTTTCTGTTAATTTTCTGCCTAGTTGATCTATCCATTGTTGTAAGTGGGGTGTTGAAGTCCCCCACTATTATTGTGTTGCTGTCAATATCTCTTCAGGTCTAATAATATTTGCTTTTCTTTTTGCTTATATTTTAATTTATTTTTTTATAAATAAGTTCTCTTTCTTATCCATCACACACAGAGAATCAGTTAAGGGTATATTTTATTATATTGAAGTTTCTGTGAGTAATTTCTTCTGCATCAACATGAAGTTTGCCAAGGAGTTTAGATTACTTAGAGTGAGAATGTGAGGCAAATAATATAGTAGTTCTTCCTATTCTATGCTACTTTTTTAATCCCGTCAAAGAAATGATTATTTCAGTTTTAATAATATTTTGATATAAAACCAAGATGCCATAATATATCATAATACTGCTCTTACTCTTATTTATAAATTCTTCTAGGATCTATTTCTTGTACTATGTACATAAATCTCCTTGAGTTTATACCTAGTATGTATTTGAAAGCATACTTGAAAATCAGTGATCAAAAAGTGAAATAACTGAGTTATATATTATAAAATAGTGAGGATTGCTGAATAAGTTAATCAAAGACTTGAAAATTTTAAAATCTCTTATTATTGGTACATGCACACCTGAACAACTCAGCGGGTGCAAGAGCGCTCACAGATTTAACTGAATAGGATGCGGAGCTTCCTTGACAAGGATCACCAACTCTCTGAGGATTAGGGGAGTTATTCAGGCATCCTCCTTGACTACTCTGCAAGTACACACTCACATGCACAGAAACACAGACACATTTAATGTAATGAGGACATTACAAGTAGCTAAACATTGTCCCATTATTATTTATTAAATTGACAAATGATTCTCTAAATATGATCCCAAACAAACAACATCACCAATTTGGCTCTCAAACTTAAGGAACCTGGACGACTTGTTAAAAGCACAGATTGTGCCCCGATAGAGTTGCAGTTAGGTCAGCTGCCTCTAAGTGAGTGCTGTCTATGCACATCCCAAAGGACCCAGGTTCACATCCTGGGTCTGGAGGGAGCAACAAAGATGAGAACAACTAAAATATAACAAATAAAATGCTTCTTCCTCCTTTCTCTTCCTCTGTTTGCCTATTCGCTTTCATTCCTGCCTACACCTTTGTTTAAAACAGAAAACAAACCAAAAATCCCCACATCTGGGCCCTGTCCCCAGAGATTATGATTCAGTTAGTCTGGAGAAGAGCTCATGTATTCACATTTTTTTTAAGATCCAAGATGATGAAATTGCTGGTCTACACTTCAAAAAACACTGAAACAAAGACCTTATTTTTTCTTTATTGGTATTTGTTTGTTTTTATATATGATGTATATGTCAGCTTTTATTTTTATTATATATCCTGTACATTTCCTATTAAGAATTTATTTTTAGTTTACTCTTGTGAATGGACTCTTTTTTTTCCATTATGTTTTCTAACTCTATTGGTTGTAGATGGGCAAACTATTGATTTTGTTATATTTATCTAGACATTTAGTTGAACTTCCTTATTAATTATTAATCCTGTGTTTTTTAGTTGATTCTTTCATGCTTGCTAAGTAAACAACCATATTATTTTTATTTTTGACTCCACTTATCCCTAAAATGACTCTCTGTGAAATGTTTTTCCTGTCTGTCATCATGTTGCTATTGTTTTCTTTTCTTTTTTTTATGATTTTATTTCTTAAGCCTCCTTAATGTTTTTTTTTAAGAGAGGAAGGAAGAGAAAGGAAGAAGAGGCATTTTCATTTAGTTGTTAATTTTGGTTTTCCCGCCTTGACCCACCCTGGATCTCACCCTGAGTCCTTGGCCTTTACATGTTCCACACCACAGTTGTCTCAACCACAAGGGTGCAGTCTTATTCTACTTTCATGAACTGTCAGATTTCCTGTTTTTTTGCCTCCAAAGTAGTTAAGTATTTATCTATTTTATATTTTATTTTGGGGAGAATTATAACCACTACTGCAGTCAAGATACAAACCACTTGTACTGCTCACAAAAATATCTTCTTTATTCTTATTGCAGAAGTTGGTAACTACTAGTGTTTTCCTAGCCCTATAGTTTTGCTCTTTTCAGAATGTCACATAAATGGAATAATAAAGTGTAAATCCTGAGTCTCACTTAAAATATATTTGAGATTCAGCTTCATTGTTGTATGCTCATTCTTTTTTATTGCTGAGTAGTATTTCATTGTGTGAATGGACTACAGTGTCTGTTCACCTGTTAAAAGTCTTTTGAATGTTTCCAACATTTGACTATTATGACCAAAGCTTCTGTAAACATTCACAGGTTTTTGTGAGCATGCCTCTAGGGTACTTTCTGTTTTTCTTCACCGTTTTTTAATTTTCCTTTAATTAATTAATTCTTTGTATTGTTGGTGATGTTTTCTTTTTTCACAATGACTCCCTCTGGTTTCTAGAGTCCACTGTCCTTTTATGTGTTGTTAACAAGTTTCAAAAACTTAAAACGGCGTTTTTTGAAATTCATACTTCAGATAGTTGGAAATTAGACTTTGAGACTTTTATTTATTTTCTCTTTTGCAGCTGAAATTTTTATGTGCCCTGTGTTTTTGGGTTTTTTTTTTTTTTTTTTTTTTTTTTTTTTTTTTTTTTTTTTTTTTTTTTTTTTTTTTTTTTTTTTTTTTTTTTTTTTTTTTTTTTTTTTTTTGCTTATCCTTGGTGAGAAGAAAGTTACTTGTGAGTTGACACAATCAGATGCTTTAAGCACTATCATGAGTTCTGACACAGATTGGTATAGAGTCCTACCTAAATTCTTCCAAAATAACCTTCCCATTTCGATATGGAAGGAAATGTTGAAAACCAGCTGTCAGAAAGTAGCCAGGTGGGACATGGAGCAGTGAGGGATTCCATGTAAGATATAGTAGGAGCTCTTCTTACCCTCCCTCTGTGCATCGTTTTCTGTGTTGCTGAGAACCTGGCTAATTCTATTAGCTGCCCCTTTCCCACATATAACAGGCAGACCTGAAATCCATACTCCATCGGATTCTCATCCTCTGCTGTATGTGTCTCTTCATATTCCCTGTCTTGAATGTGGGTGGAATCTGGGAATATGTGGGATATTCCTCCTGTGATTTCGTAGCCATGAGCTACATGTGGATGTTGAACATGAAATGTGGCAAATGTCACTAAGCAATTGACTAAGTTTTATGTACTCAATTTTAATGGAGTTGATAATGTACTTGCTGAAGTATTTCATTGAAGTGTACTGATGTCTGGACCTTACTTTGAAATTTATAAAGAAATAAGATGAAAGGTTATGTTTTACAGTAAATGTAGTAAAATATTTATCATGGAATCTAGGTGGTGGTCATATGGGACTCATTTTTTTAATTATTTTGACTTTTCTCATATATTTGAAACTTTTTATTCAAAAAGGATGGGAAGAAATCTTTTGAAAGTTAAAAATTGATGTCATATTGAGATACCATTATATACTTACTAGGTGACTATAATTTAAGAAGTAGAAAATAACAAGTGTTGGTGGGGACAGGGACAAATTGTACCACTCATACATTGCTGGAATTTAAAGTGGTATAAGTACTGTGATTCTTACTCAATAAGTTAAGCATAAAATTACCATGTGCTCTGCAATTTTATTCCTATATATAATCCCAAAAGAATTTCAAACAGATACTCAAATAGATACTGCTATACAAGTATTCATTCACAATAGCCAAAAGGTAGAAAAACTTGGTCACCAATAGGTGAATGATAAACAGTATGTGGTGTGTACATGCAATTCAACATTATTAATCCATAGAAAGAAATGAAGTTCTGCCACATGCTACAGCATGACGGACCCAAAAAACATTGTATTAAGGGAATAAGTCAGGCATAGAAGGACAAATATTATATGAATTTCTAGAACAGACAAATTCATTGAGATAGTAAGTAGATGAAAGGTTACAGGAGCTGAGGGGAAGGAGGACTTGGGAGTTATTGCTTAATGGGTGCAAAGTTTCTGTTGGGGGAATGAAAACTTGGAAATTGATAATGCTAATAGTTGCACAACATTGTGAATGTAATAAATGTCACTGAGATGTAAACTAAAAATTAAAATAAGAAGCACTAGTAAAATGAATAGTCAAACCATAGCATAGGCTGAGAGAAAATATTGCAATACATTTAATTTGACAAAGGATTGATATCTAGGATATAAGAATGATTAAAACTCATAAAATAAACAGCTGGATCTTATTTTCTAACACAAAAGATCTGAGCAGAACACAGAACATTCAGGTGTCCAGTGTCATTAGTCGTCTGGGAAATATAAATTCGTATTTCACTAAGATCCAGCTACAGTTTCAGTACAGTGACCAAAGTTTAAAATGGTGACAACACTAGGTGTTGTGGAATGTGGAATGACTAGAATTTTGACTGCTTCTGGGTAATTAGGGTTTCTCACCTTTTGTAAAGAAAACAGACAGTTTCTTATAAAAGTATCTTGTGATACAGAAATAGTATTCATTACTGGAGAGACAAAAACAGATTGTCACAAAAGACTTATACAGGGATGTTTCTAGCCACTTTGTTTACAATAGCCAAAAATTTTGAAACATCCCAATATATCTATCAATAGAAAGTGATTTTTTTTTTGCGGGGGGACTAGGTCTTGAATCCAGGTCCACAGCTTTCATAGCCCTTGCCATCTAGGTCACAGAGGGTGGGGTGACAAAGTATAGTTTGTGCACCCAATGGAATATTATTTAATAATTAAAACAAATGAACCTTTGATAGAAGAAGTGGCAGGAATTTATTTGGAAACATGCTACATGAAAGGAATGAAAAACACACAGAATATGATTTCATTTATATGAATCCCTAAAACAGGCAAAACTAAAATCTTTGGTGGAAAAACTTTGTGTATTGGTTGCCCCTGGGAAGTGATGGGGCCAGTGATAATGGAGATTGACTATTAGGTGCAGGGGTCACTCTCCAAAGGGGTGCTAATTAATGTCCTCAATTTTGAGAGTAGTTGGTTGAACACAGGTGCATATATGTATTAAAGCCCACTTACAATGGGTGCATTTCATTTTATGTGTATCTTGTGTCAAATAATAGATTCTAGTGAATAATATAAAAGGGAAAAAAATCTAAGCTTCAAAGATCGTCTGGCAGTGGTACAAACTGACTACATGTTTTATGAGGCTGTTACCAATGGCCTTGGGCAGTTACAGCCTGATGTTTTACAACATACTCACCATGTGTGTTAATAACTAGTGCTTTCAGTTATACATCTAGATGTTTGTTATTGCTTAATTGTCAATTTGTAGACTTTCAAGCAAGATACACAAGTGGTATTTACGGAAGCTTTCCTTTCTCAAAACTTCCTCTCTGGTGAGAAAATCCTTGGTGTCCAGATTTGAAAACTGTAAGCAGTTGTGATATAAAGAGCGCTTAGTACTCTATGTGGAAGAATGAGTGTACAGGAGAAAATTTGTTATGTTCTCAGACATTAAAGAGTATAAAATTGCATTTCTCTTTGGATGCGCATTGTAATTTTGAATGGAAAATAAATATAATTGTTTTCATAACCTTCTGGTGACATCCAGAGTTTTCTTTCCTGAGCTCTCCAGTGTTTGTTTTTTTAAAAGAGAATAAGGAATGGAGGGAGGGAGGAAAGAAGGAAGGGATTGAGAGGAGGAAGGAGCATTTTTATTATTATTTGTTTATTTGGGTTTTTTCCCAGCCCCTGGTCTAGAACCTGGGTCCTTGGACTTTACATGATCCCCACCCCTGCTTTCTCAGTTGCCTGAGCCACATGGGTGTGCCCCAGTGTTTTCTTAAGATTCCTTAAAATAAGAATCACCTGGAGTGTTGGTTTAACGTAAATAATTCCTACACTCCTCAGGTGGAACTAGAGATTCTACCTCAGTGGATCCTGAGGTAAGGGTCATGATATGTGTCTTTGTTAACAAGTACATCAGTTGATTTATATCCAATTGTTTGGAAAATACCATTTTCCAATTGTGGGACAGGACATCAGACATAATAACTTAATAACTTAATAATTCTATATAATAATAATACAAATAATAACTCATTATATTATTGAATATTAAGCAATGTCTGTATTTCCTTTACTCTTCTATATGCTTGCTTTTCTTATATTACCTTTTTTAATCCACACAAAAGAATGAAGTTCTATTATTACCATATCATAGATGAGGACAATGGCAAATAATTTGCCCTTAGTCACACAGATAAGGCCATGCTTTATACCCTGTCATATGGCATAGATCTTGTGCCTTCCCACTAATCCACTTGGTTGCGATATGCATTATAGGAAGAATGGCTTCTTCTTTTTTGAGGGTTGAAATGAATTCTTTTGAAACAGTGGAGTAGTCATGTGGAATGCTGGTCCAGTGCTGTGTCCTTCCTCTCCTATCTCCTTATCAGCGCTCCTGCACTGGTAGACTTAGACTTCATGGAAGCTGAGGGGCGTTGGCTTGAGCAGTGCGGTGACTACCTGATTGTGGCAGGAGCATGGGCAAACTAAAGCCTGCCCTTATGCTATCATTACACTTCCGGTAGTGTGCGGCCGACAGGAAGTGATGTCAAGCAGAGTGTCAGTCATCCCCCATTCCTAGGTCATTCCACTGTATGCTTTTTTCTTTTTTCTTTTTTCTTTTTTAAGTGCAGGCAGGAATGTAGGTGAACAGAACCAGGTAGGCAGGCGAGAGAGGAGGAAGAAGCACTTTATTTTATTTAGTTGTTAATCTTGGTTGTTTTCCCCTGGCCTGAGACACAACCAGGGTTCTTGGGGTATGTGAGCTGTGCTTGGCCAGAGGCAACTGAGCCAGCCACAACTCTGCCAGGGCATAACATCCTGCTTACTTCTTATGGAGTTATCTTCTTTTTGGATGGTCCATCTGTCTTTTCATTAAATTTAATTTTATCTCCAGAGCTGTTTTCCCCCAACTCTGCCATTGTGGCATCCTTAGGGTTGTTGATTTTGTATGTTTTATCTTTGTTTTTACCGTTGCTTATGTGTCAGTCTGTTAAAAAGAAATGTTTCCACACCACCACTGGTGAGGAAACTTTACCAAAAAATTTGAATTCAAATTTAAGACAATGCAAAAGACATGAAGGCATAATAGACTACACTTCAGGGATGAAGTTGGCAGATTCAGATTGACAAATTTTGCAGGATCAAACCACAGACACAGTTTCTTCAACAAAGACAGAGGAGGACTGGAATGGTAAGGAGAGATTCAAAGGGCTTATAGATTAAAAGATTTAAAATAACACTGCAACATATGGACCATACATTTATCCTTATTCAAGCAAACTGTTTTTGAAAATATGGACAGTGAAACAAAAATATGATGATTTCAAAAATTTTATAACTTTCTAGGTGTGTGATAATAATGAACTAGCTAATGAAATGACAAATCTGCAGTTTGTCTCAAAAATCTCTGCGGGTGAGGTGGCATGTGAATAAGTCATCATGGGTTGTAGTTGTTAGGTTGGTTGATGGTACGTGATGATTCATTGTACTATACTATTGACTTGTATATATGTTTGCACTTTTCTGTCATAAAATGTTAAAACAAAGTAGGTGTTTATAATACTTCTGTGTTTATCCAAACTTCCAAAATAATAGTAAGCAAATCTTAACTTTAAAATTGATTCTAAGGAGTTTTCATTGACCTCATACTAAAACTACCCACTTCTCCCTTGGCCTGCTAAGACTTTGAACCGCTGTTTTCTGGCAGGATCTTTCTAGAGAAACCAAACTTTCAGAAAGCTGTTGCCTTACGCATCTGTCAATAGATTCTGACCAGATTGGTTAAATGGAATGAATTCAAGAGACGCAAAGTCAAGTGGATGAAAACCTCCAGGTTTTCCACTGAACATCTGCTCCTGGTAACAGACTCACAAAGGTCAGTTTTACTGATTTACGTGAGATGGATTTTAGAGCAGGTGCACAGTCCTTTGCTTCTTTTGTCCTGCACCTGCTTCACCTCAGGTAAGGAGAAACAGCTGTTGAAAGCAGAAAAGCATTACCCCGTAGGTGGATCTGGAATGTTCCCAAATCTCAATTCTTTGTGCAGGCTCACTTTTAATAGCTGCTACTTTCAATTTGGCATCACAAAGAAGTGTATTAGGCTATCTTAATACGGTCTGAATTCTTTGGGATTTTGACCGGAGTCAGTAAGATAATCATGATGCATTCAAGTTGTGACGCTGAATGCAGTTTACAGTCTATTGCCATGAGGTGCATGCTGGCCTTTTGCTTGCTTCAGAGCAAAAGAACTCTAGGTCCAGTGCACCTGCCTCCCTCCCCACTGTAACTGAATGGTTCTCGGCATATTGAATTTAGATCTCAAGCTTGCAACCACTGTTTTTCAATAATTCCAATAAAGGGTGAGGGATACAGTCTATGCCATGGGATATTTTAAGACGGGATTATTTGAGCAAGGGGGGTCCTGGCCCTGGAGGGGAAATAATATAAAATTTAAAGTGTGTTGATGTCACTGCATAACTTTTTGTTGTGTGCATAGATGCATATATCTGTGCTGTTTGTAAGGTTTTCTGTCTGGTTGTCTGTGGAATGGAATGGTTAAGAATTTGACCTCTCTGGTCTGGCAAATCACTGTTTTCATATTTGCTGAATCTTTATGGCTTTGGGTAAGCGCTTCAGTATCTCTGTTGTACAAAATGAGAGTCCTGGAAGAACTAACTTCATAGAGTTGCAGTGGGTCTCAGTGAGGAAGTGTATACAGCAGCTAAGCAGTGAACTGGGTGTGCAGTAAATGCTCAAGAAATGAAGAGGAGGAGGAAGAAGAGACAGAATTACAGTAAACAGCATATGAACAAAAAGATTGGGTATATTCCTCTGGACACTTCTTACTAGAGCACAGATTAATATAGTTCATGCTGATAGTACAGTCCTTGTCGATGCATTTCAGCAGTGTGATTATAAATGCAATATGCATGCATAGGAAAGAAACATGTTTCAAACTTCATGACTGTAATTGTGTACTATATGTTTTTAATCAAGGGGAGAATGATATAATTGTCAGAGATATTGGCAGCCATGTGCTTATGGCAGTGCAACAGCTACCTAGAAATGCTAACCAGCTGATGTAGTTATGAGGACCTCAACTTCAGTGGCAAGGGAAATGAAAGAAAAAGCAATCCAATGGGATTATAGTAAATGACAACTTTTTGTACAGCAAAAGGAAATAGCCCCAAAACAAAAAGACATCCTATTGAAAACAACAAAAAAAAGTTGGGGACTGTGTTGGAAGTAATGGCCATGAGCAGTTAGCTGGTTTCTGAGTTCTTGCCCATTCTCTGCTCCATCATGGACCCCATCTCTCAGGCTGCCTACAGTTGGGAGAGGGACTGATGGAGCAAATCAGAGAATGAAAATGCTTAATTAGTGACTCCTAGTTCATGGGATACTGGCTGTGGGAAGGGAAAGCCATAAACCACTCAGCGGTTATTCTGTTTCCTTAACACTGCAATGCAATATGTATCTAATTATCCTTATTACCTCCTCTTCATGTACTACCAGGTTGGGGTGGAGATGCTGCTCTAAGAAATGTTATGAAAAATGATGAACAGAATATAAAATTAAGGAAATATACCTATAAAATCAAGAACAGTGGTGATGAGACCTTGAAGTCCCCACAGGAGAGACTGCTGTATTCTTTGGGCTGTAGAAACATTTCACTGAAAGTAGTGACTGCTTGGCAGAAGGGGCACATGGTTCTGTTTTCCCCCAGGACCCTCTCTGTCGGACTCCTGCCCTAAATCTTTCAGTTATCTGTCAATCCCCCATTGATTTCTTCATTTGGTCTCCACATCAGGTCAGGCAGATGCTGGATTGCCTTCCATAAAAGCTAGTAATTTTGCATGAGTACTATGACTTTAGTATCACTTTGAGCATGCCACACATTGTACTTTTTAGTAGTTATTTTGTACCTGTCTCATCTTCCCCAGTGAGTGTGATGGGCTGGATGTGTCATTCCCCACTCTCCAAATTCATTTGTTGAGGATCTCGCTCCCTCCAAAGTGATGGTATTAGGAGGAAAGGATTTTGGATTTTACTTAGGTTTAGATAAAAAGTCCCTAAAATGGGATAAGTGGCCTTATTAGAAGATGACGAGACACCAGAGCTTGCTTTCTTTGCCAGGTGATGAAACAGCACCAAGATGGTCATCTGCAAGCCAGGAACAGGGCACTAACCAGAACCAGCCCTGCTGGCTCTCTGATTATTGGTCTTCTAGCCACCAGAACTATGAGAAAATAAAGTTCTGTCTTAAAACCACACACAGAAAAGATATCCCGCATCCTAGATCCAACCAGGTTTAATATCCAAGGTATGTGGAGAACTTAATAACAAAAAATACAAATGGGCAGAAGATCTGAAAATACACCTCTCTGTAGAGGATAAACAGATGATCAACAGGCACATGATAAAGTGTTCTTCATTATTTATTAGAGAAGCACATCAAAACCACACTGAGATATCACCTTATGAGAATGAGAATGGCCTATGTCAAAAAGACAAAAAAAAAAAACAAGCATTGATGTGGGTATGAACATACTGTTGGTGGAAATGTTGGTGCAGCCACTTTGGAAAATATTATGAACTTCTGTATATCCAGCATTCTCACTTCTAGGTATCTATCTAAAGAATATGAAAATACTAACTGGAAAAGATACATGCAAACCTATGTTTATTGCAGCACAGTTTGCAATAGCCAACATATGGACTCAATTTAAATGCCCATCAATGGGCACATGGATAAAGAAGACCTGGCATTCTCTCTCTCTCTCTCTCTCTCTCTCTCTCTCTCTCTCTCTCTCTCTCACATACTTGCATACACACATTTATGCATATATATATGTGCGTGTGTATACATAGGTGTATATGCACAACAGAATGCTGCTCAGCCACAAAAAAGATAAAAATCTTAACCATTCCCAATAATGTGGAGAGAACTAGAGGGTATTTTTCTGAATGAAATAAGTCAGAGGAGAAGGACCAGTATTGGATGATTTGACTTATTTGTGGAACACTGAGATACATGCAAATTAAATTGATAGGGTGATGTTAAAATAAACCTTTAGACCTTTATAGCAAAACTGAAGTTATCTGAGGGGAGGGGCATGGCAGGTGAGATCATGTGGTAGAGGGAGTTTTTTATTTCACCATTTTTTTGTGTTTGTTTAATAAAAGTGAAAAATAAAGATCCATGAATATGAAGTCTGATCTGCCATTTGGAAACTAATTATTAAATGTTACTGTTTCTAGAATTCCTGCACAAATAATTTTGGTTCTCAGTTGTCCTAAACAGTTGACCTAAAGTGTTCAATAAACAGTCGGCTTTCCACTAGAGAAATGATTTTCTTGCTGAAAAAGATGAACTTCTTGGAACAAAACTGAGTCACAATGACTGCATTAGGATGAAGTCTGATACTGTGCTTTCAGTCTCTTAAAGCCAGAAACCTTGGTAAAAGTGGAAGTAAACACTGTTTTTGTTACTTTATATTGTTGCCTTTAAGCCTTGGTTTCCAAGAGACTCTCATCTATACCTTTTCATTAAAGATAATTCAACTGTGGAGATTTGTTCCAAAATAAATCAAAAGAGGGAGGAAGGGGGGGTAGGGGGCGGGGACACTGAGATGAAGAATTAATGGTGCACGACGCCCTTTAAAAGGGAGATTGGTCAACCTTGCCCCAAACTAGATGGAGAGGATGAGGCCACATATAATGGCCTCCGTGGCCTGGGGAATCTGGTAGTGATCAGGTGACTCAAACAACATGTAATGTACAAAAGACAAACATTTATTAGGAACATCTTGCTAGAAATAACTAATTTTGTCTCTCTTTCCTATCAAAGCTTTGTTTTTTAATCAGTTGATAGGTCTACTTTATAGTAAAGGAAATATGGTGTCTGAGTGTATAGAATAAAGACTGGGTTGGAAAAAAATATCTGAGTGGTTACATCTCAGTAGTGGAAATTAGTCATTTTTGTTTTCTATTTAATGGAAATTTTTATCGTGACTATACCTTTTTTTTCCTATAGCAAATATATTAATTTTCCCCCATTATAAAATAATAAAAATATATAGAGTTTTCATGCTCATCGATAGTAGGAGGATAGGTGGCAGTAATATTTTTGTGTATTTATTCTTTTTAATTAAATGACCTCATAACTGATTAATTTCTCTTAAAATGAGATTATATGAATTATTCAGTCAGGATCTGTTGAACTGATGAAATTAGGTTTCTGAATCTGTACAGATGCCCATGAAAACGCAGCTCCTTTTAAAGGTGCAATCTTGTTAATCAGCAGAATTTTCTCAGTTACTTCTGGGCAAGGAAGGATAGCCCAGCTCCTCTGTAATAAGGGACTATTTTGGACTTTTTACTGTTTTAATTTGCTCTGTTTTGTTTCATTTTCTTCGACATATTTGTCTTTTGTAGATTGAAATGTGTCTTTCTGTCCCATTTGCTTTCGTACATCAAGCTGTGTCCTTGGTCCTTCGTGGTGAATTCTTTCTTCCTGTCTTCTGTGCCCCCTTTCTCTTTCTCTTGCGCCCTTCCTCTTTTCTATGACATTAGGAATCTCTTCTTGTTGCTGATGAGTTTGTAGCTTTCTCCAGGTGAGTTATTATAAAAGAGATTTTTAAGCAGATTAGACAATAATTACTGGAGCAGATTCATTAAATGTGGTTGTCATTCTGGTAATCACCTCCTCCTTCGGCTTCCCTGGATTCTCCTCAGTCATGAACTTGCTTTTAAAGGGATACTATAATTATTCTTAATTGGCCTCCTCCTCACTAATGACTATTTTTCTTGGCATTTGAAATCTTCAGAGATGGAAACCCAGTACCTCTTCCTAAATATTATGGATTCAATATGATTAGGAATGCTTGCTGAGAATACCAAAACTGAACCTTATTTAAATGATATACTCATAAAAGTTATTGAATAAAATAATATTTTATAAAATCATTCGTATATCAATATTTTCTTATTTTCATGTACCATAAGTTTCTGTATTTAAAATGATCCTGCAATATATACTATTTTTATAAATAATTTCCTTTGAATTTATGTTTGCTCAAAGTAGTTTATACTAAGATTAAATGACTCCTAGGATTTACCTTATGCAAAATACTAGGGTTAGGCACACCCTGGTGGCTCAGGTGGCTAAGGTACAAGCCATGGAAAGCCCACAGACCCAGGTTTGAGACCCGAGGCCAGAGGTCAGGACAAAATATTAGCATCTTGTGTCATTTCAGGGAACTCCACTTTTATTTGTAGAATTTGAGAGCAAGAGGAGCTAATTGATTTGCCCATATTATCTAACAAATTTTAGTAAACTGAGAACAAGCAAGACAGTTTCTTCTAGAACCTTCTGTTCCAGTTGTGTAGCTGCCCGCTCGCACTACATCCTGTTAATTGGGTGTTACTTTCAGGGCAGAGTATGTCTTGTTCCTGCTGCAGTGAATCTTCTTAACAGAATGCTTCTTTTTTTTGAGCGAAGGAAGGAAAGGAGAGAAGGTGAAGGAAGGAATAGGAGAAAGAAGCATCTTTCTCTAGCTAGCTGTTCATTTTGGTTTTTCACCCTGGTCCCAGGTCATGTACCCAGATCCTTATTCTGTCTGTGGTTCACACAGCAGTGTCTCAGCTGTCTGAGCAAAGAGGGCATGCCCAGGAGGCTACCTTTTAAATCCACTTATTGGGTCTACAATATTTACTAGGTATTGTGGTAAGCCGTTGTAACATTAATTTCATCTTGATCCTCACAACAGTTCTATGAAGTTGTTATATTATCCTCATTCTATTGATGAAGAAACTGAAATAGAGGGTCTTATGACCATGTTGTGTTAGCTTTAAGCATTGGTAAAATGCTCAGTGACTAGAGAGGCTTCCTAGACCCTCTGCTCTTACTACCCTATAGAACATTTTAGATTATACTAGACATTTTCAGCATTTTAGTTCTACCTGCAATTTTTATTCAGAGGAAATTTGAGATTCAGTTTGTACCCAATCAATGTATACCCAATACTGAATATGGCGCACTACTTAAGATAACTAGTGGCCCAAATCTCATGAAAAATGGTAAGAAAATATACCTAGACTCTCACTAAGGTCCTTTGTTAAGACAAGTAGGTAAATTGATGTCTTGGAAAGAATTTTTCATGCCTTCTATATTTAAAAACGTCTCCAGACTACTGTAGAAGTATACTTCAGTGTCGATTATTTTGCTTCTTTAGTAAATTGTGAGAAACTCAAAGTTTACATCCTAATCAGCACTGTCATTTGACCTTCCATGTTTCACTTTAAATATTGCACGCTCTGATGCAATATGCAAATTACAGCACCAGCACCGTAAGTAGATATTGCTAGTGGCACATCATCTATAGGCCACTTGAATTAAAGAGTCTGCTGTTAAATTTAATGATGAGGCTGAACATCATTAGCTGTATGCTTATTCAAAGAGTTTCCTCCCCTAAACATCTGCTTCCTTGTCAGAAATGTCACTTTTAAACAACACCTGTGGGGTAGAGTCATTTCCAACTTTCTCTTCATGGAATCACATTGCTTCTGCTAATGGATTTCTTGGTAATGGAGGGAAATACAAACTCTTCTTCAAGATTTTGCTATAGTATATCTGAGTAATATGGTGAAACTTGTTAAGAAAAACAATTGGGCAACATTCTCAAGGAAATCTTTTATGAACATGTGATACAGTATTTGACTAGTTTTGTAGATCTTTTTCCCTGAAAGTGAAATGTCAAAAATTAAAATCATTAGAAATCATTATCCTGAAGGATTTGTATAGTATACAATAGTTGTAGTAGCAGTTCTGTACTGTATACAAAATCAGTGGGACCTGTCCTCATTCATATTCATGATGAGGTAATGTCCTTTGGAGCTCATCTGTTAAAATATGGGCATTTGAATTTTCTTTGAAATTCAGAGATGGAAGCCTCACTAGTACTTGCTCTGTCTGGGAGAGGGAGGGAAGGAAAATGAGAGGGACTGTGAATTAGTATGTGAGCAGGCATGGTCTAAGAATCAAAAGCATGCAAGTATTCCTTTTGAGGATGCACAGATACGAAGATGGAGTTTTTATATATGACGACAAACTATTTTCAGAGTATCTTGGATTTTTGTTTAATAGTTTTATTCAAGCGTATCATACATACCCCAAAATGCATAAGTCTGAAGTGTACAGTCTGTTGATTTTCACAAACTGAGACCATTAAACATTAATTTGAGCTTAATGGATTATATATGGATGTTCATTTGCAGTGATGTTCACCTTAAAGCTATATAATGCCACCGTGCAATGTTCCTTCAATGAAATTCATTGAAATAAAACAAAAACAGAAAAAAAACAAAGCAGTTGCTTATCTCCCACTTGTCTGTCTAGAGTAACCACTATGAATTAGTTTTGCCTTTATTAAATGACCAAATGAAGGATTTTGAACTTTGTCCTAAGAATGGGGAAATTATCACAATGTCCGAAGCAGTGAAATATGTCTCATTTGCATTCTAAAAGAACTGCAGTGAGGTGAACACATTGTGGGCTCCAGAATGTAAGCCCAGGGACAAAAAGAGGCTATGTGATAAAAATCACATAGTATTTTGACCTAGTGCCATGGCAGGGAAAATGGAGAGATTCAAGATACACACACACACACACACACACACACACACACACACACACAGTGTATGCAAAATTGATCAAATCATATAGATAGAATTTAGATGTGAAGCATTGGGAAGAGGGAAAGAGGCATTAATTTTTCCTAGATATGGGTATGGTGTACTGACTATGGAAGCTGGAAGAAACACAAACTTGGCTAGAAGGTCTAGAGTTACACTTTAGATGTTATTATAAAACGGCTATGAGATATCAGAGGGGTATTATCAGGGAGGGAGTTAAATATATGACTAACTGAGGTTGATAAAAGGAATCTAAGCTAGAAATCTACCTTTAGAAATTCTTGACTTCCAGATTACATTGAAAACCATGGATATTGATGAAATCTTGTAGAGATGCAGGACAGAGTAAAAAAGCAATGATAATATTTTATAAAGTATGGGTACAAATAGGAGGCAACGAAAAGACAAGACTCTCCAAAAAAAGGCAATAACAAAGGAATGACCATTAACAATGGGATGACAGCTGGTTATTGAGGTGGTTTTAAAAGATGGTGCATGAAAAATGTGTGGAGGTAAAAGTCTCCAGGAGCCCAGGAAAGTAGAGGCAAACTCGGTTGTAATCCTAGGGGTTTTGCTCACTGAAACTGGTAAGTTATCCCTCTATCTTAAATTATATTCTGTAGACTAAATGGCACTTGGTTGTTTTTAGAAGTCACTAAATTTGAGGAAAAATGGTCTAGTTGAATTTGTAGGTGGGGAATTTTTTTTTTTTTTAACATATGTGTGACAGTCCTGCCCACCAAGAGACTTTCTATGTTTTAATAACCTGTCTCCCTCTCTTGCTCTCTCTCTTTCTCTCTTACACACGCACACGCACACACACACACACCTGCGCGTACACGCACACATCTTAATACTGAAAGTGTTCATTTTGATTTCAAAGCTTTTCTAAGGATGTTAGTCTTTGAAACACTGTCTCCTTTAATCTTCCAAGCATCATTATTTGGAGGACTGCTCTTGAATAAAGTGCGGCTGGCATTGGTAAATGCATGTTCATTGCTTTACTTGGCTTGAGTTCCTTTGAGATTTTATAATTGAACATTAGTAATATGCATCATTTTAGAAGTCTTCAGAGATCAATCTTGGTGTTCCCTCTTTTAGCTTTGCTGCTTTTAGAGTGCCCTTATATGTTTATTGGAAAAGATGGGGTGATTTTCTGCTCCCATATGCTTTAATTTGATTGCTCAATCATGGCTGTATTTTCCATATACTTGTACATAGAAACTGAGAAGTAGAGAAAATTCTGGTAACAAAGGTGCTGCTTCTAAATAAAATTTTTCTTTTCAAATGTGCTGATAACCATCTGTAAAGAATAAATAAAATGCTGAAGTCTCTGTGCATTTATATTACAGAACAGAGCTGGGCTTTATTTTGTTATGATAAATACAAATTCTTCTAAAATTAGAAATTGTATTCTTAAAAATGACTAAAGAAAGAAATAGCCATTAGGAGGGAAAAGAAAACCCTGAGGCTAATTCTCTCTCGAAGTTGTTATCTAGAAGATCTGTGGATATTAAAAAGCCAATCAAAGGTCTTGTCCACTGTGTGTTGCAGGCTAAGGGGTATAGTACAAGGCAGAGTTTCCACCGCAGTGGAGCTGGAAGAGCTGAGAGTCAGAGCCCAGCCCGGCCAGCTGCCCGGGTGGGCAGTGAAGCGCAAGGTTGTGATGGTGAATGGAGAAGGGTGAGGAGGACTTTGGGGAGCTGTGCCTCTGTGGGTTGCTGCCAAGCACCCGTCAGTCAGCAATGTCAACTCAAGAGAGCTTTGTGGCTGTAGATTGATAGAGAATGAGGATAGGGTGCGACCCATCGCATCGCTGCATCTCTACCACCCCTTCCCATCATGGCACCCTTCATTTGAAGAGTGGTGGCTGCTGTTTCACTTCTGCATCCTCCTTTCTTGTGGATTCCTCCATGGGAATAGCTTTAGCTCAGCCATGGAGGAGGAGGCGCTTCCTGGGATTCCAGCGGAGCCATTTGTCACAGAACAAACTATCACAATGTGGAAATCAGACTGACAAGGACTTCTGAAAGATGGTTTCATTCTTCTCTTCTATTTCCAACACCAGAATTGTTGAATGGAGACAAAAGAAAGTTTGATAAATGTTCCGCTAGAAGACAGATGACACTCCTTGACTATGCAGCGCTAACAACAATTGCATACTCTCTAGATCAGATTTTGTTGGGCTTATGTGTGATTACTTGAAAATAATTCTATCAGTTAAAAATGTTATATTTTCTTTAAATTAGAAATACAAATACAAATTTGACTGAACAATTATAATGATTATATGATTTCCTTTCTGAATCTTCATTGATAGGCAAATAAAAAGGCACGTTGGTCTAGTTGTCATGTTATTCAGATTTTAGTACTGACTGTGTCATAAGCCAACTAACGATGTAACTTTACATATTTAATATTTCTTATTCTTACATTATTTATGAAGATTAAAAGAAGTAATATGTCTGGAAACTCAGGAACCTTATGTCATCTTCAGATATTGCCATTTCTTTAGGGAAAAAAGTTTCCTCCAGTTGATAAGAGGTTAACTTAAATCATAAGATAAGCATTTTTATTCTAAAGTAACAATCTTCTAATGAGTAGACTCTCTGCATTGCATATTAAGTCTGATTCTACTGAAGTCTGTCTCAGTGTATTATAATGATATGTTTATTAAAATTTAAATACTTTATTTCTTGGTTACTTTTCTAAAAGGAATCTTTATATTTTCGGTGAAAATATTGTCTTGTCTTCAGTCATAACTGTAGTATTAATTTTGTCACAGGAAGTATATCCTTCGGTATCTTGATGCAATATCTCAGCATGAATTGGATCTCTTTAAAGTGAATTCTCCAACATTTTGTTTTCTCTTTTTTGTTGCTACATCCTTTTATGATACATAAAACTATATAATAAAAAGTCAAACACTAAAATCTAAAAGCTAAAATAAGCCTTAATGTGATGAAACTATGTTTGCGTCCTTGCATGATTTGTGTGTATGACAAGATCTGTATAATTCTCTTGTTGAATTGAAGCCTCTATAGGAGAGAGTTCAAATTACACAGAGCTCAGATATCTGTTGTAACATCCAATATAAGAAGAACATTAGGATTAGGTAATCAGAATTAATGAAGGGATGGAAAGTGGGTCAGACTGTCTAAAGAATGTAGTCAAAGAATCTATCACAAATCAATATCTTTTAGAATTAATCCAAGTCTTTACTTACTCACTGTAATTTAGTTTTATTAGCTAATGGTACTTTGTTTAAAAAGACCGCTAATACCTAATAAACTGGGATTGCTTAGACAGTGAATGAATGAGATTTATTTAACTGCTTTAGGTGCTTCATTTAAAATCAACTTCATACACAGATTTTGTTTTGATGTGGTACTTGTTCTGGTTTTGTTTGTTTTTTTTCTCCTCGTGTTTGAAACATATTTCAATAATTTGCTACACCCAGACCACCCACAAATTGAAGCACAGCTCTGCTCTGACTCCCAACTTGTAGGGAGAATCTGTGCCAGGGAAGTTAAGAATCCAGAGGCTGCGAAATGGGCGCCCAAGGAGGCCTCGGGTAGAGCCAGAATACTGTGCCAGGAGTGGCCAAACTTCCCAACAAGATGTGGCTTGGGCGAGGGGGGTGAGGGTGTACTCTGAGTTGAGCAGGTTTATTTTGCCTGATGTCTAAACCCAGGGGAAAACAGTCTGAGGAATACCATGGCCACACCCATTCCCACCTGCCCAGAAGGTAATCATCAACTGTCAGTGGTTATCCAGTCCCATTTCCTACATTCACATGTTCTAAGTTAGAAGCATATTTCCTATTCCCAGTTGTTTATTTCTAGATTTAGTTTTTACTGTATGGTTTTTCCCTATAGTTCTCCTTAACAGCTCTTCAACTGTTGTTTGTCTTTTCTAACCCTTTGGTAGCCATGGCCCTCCAGACTCCTCCCATGGTGGGTCTGATTCTGTGGGTCTAGATGGAGCCTGGGAATTTGCGTGGATAGCAGGTGCCTATGGAAATTCTCACAGGGGACGTTTAGGCAGTGCTGCCTAAGCACGAGAAGCTAACTCAGGTGGCAATGAACTAGCAACCCACCACAACTAGATATTCTATCTAGCCATCCTATATGTGGAGAAAATAGATTTGTGCTACTTAAAACAGCTACTAGAACTTGAAGTCTGGAGGCCAGATGAATTCCTCTAGGAGTTACAATTCTCTTGAAATTAAAATATAATTGTTGCTTAAGTCCTCTATTTGTATCTTATTTTGTTGACTCTTTTGATCAAGTGTGGTGTCCTGGGTTAAATTGTCCTTCCCAAAAACATACATTGAAGTCCTAACACCGAATACCTCAGAGTGGGACCTTACTTGTAATGGAGACGTTCAAAGGCAATAAGGTTTAAATGAAGTCATTAGGATGGGCCTTATTATGACTGGTGTCCTCATCAAAGGGAAAAGTTGTTGACACTCACCTAGATAGTCATGGGAGGAGAAAAGAGGCAGAGGGGCGATGTTTCTACAGGCCAAAAAACCCCAGAGATTGCCAGCAGCGTACCAGATGCGTTAAATTCTTTCTCACATTCCTGGAAGGACCAATACTGCTGTTAGTGTGATCTGGGACCTATAGACACCAGAACAGGAATTTCTGTTTTGTGAGCCGCTTGTTTGCAGTACTTTGTTAGGGCAACTCCAGCAAACTAAAACGTACTGGTAGAGAAATTAGACTGATGGGCAACCTCTGTCTCATGTGTGGAAAATTATGTACTGTAGGCTGGTCAAGTAGCATGATCTCCATCTTTTAAAGGTAAAAGCTGATGTTCAGAGTGATTAAATATGAACTTACCCAAGCAGATACACTCTTGACTAAGGAGTCCATATTTACCAACATTTGCTAGCATATGGATATGGATATGGAGTGTGTTTGCAGTAACCTTTGTAGAGTGATTGGCTTGTGCCAGAAACTTTGTGTGTTTTCCAATTTATCTTCAAGATAAGCACTATTCATAAAATATTAGCAGCATGGATGAATGAGCCTCAGTTCTTGTCTTGACATGAGAAAGAATTCACATCGACAGATAGGAGAAGTAAAGTCAAGCAAGAGTTAAATAGGAAAGTACACTCAAAAAGGGTCCAAATGGGTGGCCTCAGCTGCTCCATAATGTGGAGTTTGACACGCACTGGCTCTGGAGCAGGTTGATATCCCCCCTTATCTCAGGGGCCTCTCTATGGACTGTTTCAAGACCACCCCTCTTGGATGTTTTGCATAACTTTCAATAGTTTCAAGTTCCCCTTCCTCAAAGTCCCCTTCCACATTCTTTGGTCCCTGTGGTTGCTTTGTGCTTCTTGCCCACATAGTTCTTTGTGCCCATGTGGCCATCGCCATTTTGTCAGCTACTCATACGTGCCTTTGTCTGCCCCAGCTCCGGTCTCCCTAACTGCCTGTCCTGACATAATCTACTTTATGGATACAAATTGAAGCTCAGTTAGAGTGTCCTGGTATAGTCAACTATTAACCACCAAGTGATGGGGCCAAGAATCAAGTTCAAGTCCTCTGTTTCTAAGAACTGTTCTAGACTACTGCTAGACAGAAAAGATGCTAATCAACCGCCTAACATCACAAAATACTAGGTAAGGAAAGGGAAACTATTTTATTGTATTTTTATTTTACTCTAGGATTATATCTTTGGGTTCATATACTAGTTCAGCATATGTGCATATGAATCATTAATATTTTATGTGGACCAGATAACCCCATGCCTTCATTCTTGAGTTTTACCAAGAATTAATATAATCTAATATACATGAGGTTTCACATTATTATAGATATTTATGCTCTTTTTGTTTTAGAGGTAGACTTAATAGGTGTAGTTCAATTCAATTTCTAGGTATTATATGCTTAGAAATGCTTGGCAGTTTAAAGAATTTCTTTTGATAAACTTTCTGATTCAGAGAATAATACACATTCTGCCTCTCTCTTCTTCCTTTGTCTTCTCTGAACCTTGAGATTTGTGGCACAGACTTTGATTTCTTTGGATTTTCACTGTAATGTTTCTAGTCCAGTGTTTTAACAGTTAATGTTTGCTTAGTACATGGGAAAGGAGGATTTCTCACCAGAGGTGATTTCTGGCCTGCTGAGTGTTTGGCTTCTGAGATTTATTATTTTTACAGGGTGAAGAAGTTTCTCCAGGCTATTTCTGTGAATGGGAGATCAAAGTCAGATGCATCTGACAACTTTCCTCTGAGAAGGACCACCCAATAGTTTGATAGTTCTTGTATTTTTCTGCCACATGATGATTGATGTACCCATGATCCACTGCCATTTTATTTGAATGAGAGTGTATGAAGAAGCCCATATTTTTGCTGTTGAGTTTTATCAGAAAGCTGTTGGGCAATTTTATGTTTATTGTATAATGCAAATTCTTAATGTCCAAAGTTCTTCCCCCGCAAAAAAACCTTCAACTTCTGTTTCTTTCTTTTTCCTTCAATTAAAATGAAGTTCAGTTAAAACGATTTGACTTTCCTTACCTTTGTTGGAAAGCAGCAGATATTTCTGAGCTGGTCCTGGGGAAAAGGATCAGCTTCTCCCAAAGTGGAGCTGGCCTCCTGGTTTCTGCAGATAAGTTTTATGTGAGGAAAGCAGTGCTTTGCTCAGTCCTTTGATTCCCAAGTGAGAGATGTAGGAGTTCAGATTCATGAAGAGTGGAACTGATGTCCTGATTCAGCAATAGCTAAAAAAATGAAATCAGAGGCACCTTATTTATGCTTCTGATAAAATCAGATAGTTCAGTAAGCAGGAATTGAGTTAGAGGTCCAAATGGTCAAAAAGTGGAATTTGAGGGTCAGCCTTACTAGAGGGAAATTTCTGAGATCTCTCTTTCCATCCTCCCTTGTGGAAGGTGACTCCTGGTTTTAAGGAACACATATTTTACCTAAGTGTCAGCTTCTCAGATTCATCATCCTTGTCATTTCTAAAATAGCACCAACTGTTACCAACACTATATTTTCATCTCTTAGCTAGATTTGATTTTCTTCGTAAGAATTTATCATGATCTGACATATATGCTTGCTCATTTTCTTTCTCCATACTACTGCTCCAGTCGAATATAGATTCCATGAGACTGGGTGTATATGCTCATGCACGTGCGTGCGTGCGTGCACATACACTCTATACTGAGAGCGAAGAACTTAATAGATGCTCAATAGAAATTTGTTGTTGAATTTTTGTACAGTCTTCATGGCAGAGATATTAGCATAATCTGTCGAGTCTTGTTATTTTCTAAAACACTGCCATTTAAAGCACTTAAGTAATCCTCTACCAGTACTGCCTAGAACATCAGTTTTCTGGATATTCCTCTAGTTCTCTAAAAAGGTCTTTGATGTCTTTTGAAGCAGGACTTAATTTTCCACCTTTTCAATGTGTACATTTGCTCATAGCTCTGCTACCACTTTCAACAAAATTTGCATAGCATTTATATATAACTAAAGCATTGCCTATTTCAGATGCACATTACATGCCTGAACATATTTTTACTTAGTGTACCAGAGTAGCTGTAAACTTGGAGATAAGATGGTTAATGTTAGTCCTTACAGAATTTACTTGCTGAAATACTAATGGATTTTGTAATAAGATGTTCTAGTATCATATTTGCTGAATTTTAAATTCTTAACCCTTGGCTAGCCAATATGTAGATATCTGAAGGAAATGTGTGAATTATAAATTGATTCTTATTTTAAAAATCACAGATTATTAAATAATGAGAAAAAGGGT
This sequence comes from Solenodon paradoxus, assembly GCA_004363575.1. Classification (NCBI taxonomy): domain Eukaryota; kingdom Metazoa; phylum Chordata; class Mammalia; order Eulipotyphla; family Solenodontidae; genus Solenodon; species Solenodon paradoxus. The sequence continues at coordinate 16,475 of RJWH01003181.1, read as the reverse complement.
CACAGCAGAGTTGAGAAAAGACATTCTGCCCATGTCCTTATCTTAGGGCACTGTCTTTAGTTTTCCATAGAAACAGAATCAGCTACATATGGAGGGGGAGAGAAAAGGAGAGGGGGAGAGACCCAGAAAGAGAGATTGATTTAAAGGAATTGGCTCACATTAATTGTGGGGAATGGCAGGTCTGAAATCTTCAGGGCAGGCTGGAAATGCCAGCAGGAGTCAACATTGTGTTCTCTAGGCAGAGCTCCTTCCTCTTCTGGGAATCTCAGTCTTTTGTCTTAAAGACTACTGCTGATTGGAAGAGACCCACCTATGTTATTTAGAATCATCTGATTTTTTCAGAGTCTGCAGATGAAATAATCACATGTAAAGAAAACCTTCACAGCAGCATGCAAACTGACATTTGCCGAGACAGCCGTGTGCTGAGTTTAGCTGACAAATGTCAACTATTGCCAGACATCTGATCCAGCAAAGGCAGAAGGATCAGATGCAGAGGACAGGCCTCTGTGTGGACCTTAGGTGATGGCTGGAGGCATTCAAAACTTCATCTCCTATGGAGAAAACAGGAAGCTTTCATGGGATTTTTCACTCAGCTAGAATTCATTCTATTTTAAAAGGACGTTTGTATTTTAGATCTGTGTTTAATAAGGGCATTATCAAAGTACTTTAAGAACTTTAGTCAATTTTTGCCTTATTTTTATATTCTTTTTATTTATCTCTGTCCTAACAGGTTTAAATGTATTAAGATCTTCCTCTGAAGGAAGAATTGCTGGTATAATTAACAGAAGATACCAAGCGATATAATCAAATGCTTTTATGTGGTGGGCTTTTGTAGACAGTTTGTTGAACTAATGAGTGAATAAAACTTTAGGATGTAGTGAGTATTTGCTGTGTAATTGCTCATCACTGTATTTATACTACACATTAAATTTTTTTTAATTTTATGTTTTTGTGGCTTAACAAATTTTGCAGTTTTGCGGACTGGAGACCCATGGTCTAAGTGTTGGTTTTGGTTTCTTCTGCAGACTCTCTCCTGCACTTGCACATAGTACCTTTCTTATCCCCTGTGGGTGTGGGCTCCTGTTATCTGTGCATTTGAATTTCCTCTGAGAAGAATGTATCAGTCAGGCCTGGCCTGGTGGCTCAGGTGCTGAGGACATGTATGAATCCAAGGACAGAGGTTAGATCCAGATTGAGGATGAGACAGCCAAAATAAAAGTGCTTTCTCCTTATTTTCCTTCCTTCCTTAAAAAATGTTTTTCTTCTCTTCCTTTCTCTTTAAGAAAAAAAAATAAAATCATTCAGCCTGGGTTAGGGCCCTCCCTCACAGCCTCTTTTAAACTTGATCTCCTTTTAAAGACTCCAGATACAGCTTTATGAGCTCCTAGGCCTTCATACTTTAGCATGTGAATTGAGTAGGAGCTAAGGGACCAGAATTCACCGAAACAGGCAGCATGTGTTCTGCAAATTGTTGCATTTTTCTCTCTCTCCTCACGTACCTTGTTCTCGCATCTACTTTTTCTGATATTTTTCGTGCCCCTCCAGCTTTCATTTGATTAGTGTTTGACTATCTTTTGTTATCCTTTCATTTTTTTATTTTAAGACTTCATCTTTTAGAGAGTTTTTAGGTTTACAGAAAAAATTGAAGGTACAGAATTTTCCGATCTATTCCCAACCCCCCACCACACACATACTCCCCCGTTAGAGTGTTTGTTACAATCGATGAACCTACATCATCGACATGTCATTATTTCCCCAAACCCGTAGTTTATATCGTGCCTCTCTTTTGGTATTATTCCCTGGGTTTGGACAAATACGTAATGACATGTATCTATCATTATGAGATCAAACGGAGTAATTTCACTATTCTAAAAACCTTGAACATTGATAGCAGAGTTGAGGTTACTGATGGGGAAGAGATTGGAGGTTGAGGGCAAGTGATGGTGGGAGGCTTCTGTTAATTTGTGAAAGATTTTTGATGATTTGGTAGTGGATGTGGTATATTATCATATATTCGATGAATGGAAAACCTGCACATTTGGGGTTATGTTTTGAAAATCAAATTACCTCAGTAAATTTTTAAAAATTCTTTTTTTACTCTCTCTGTTTATCCCATCCACTCTTCCCCCACCTCTGGCAGCCATTGATCTTCCTACTGTCTCCATAGTTAGTCTTTCTAAAATGTTGTATAGTTAGAATCAAAATATATAGCGGTTATTAATTGGCTCCTTTCATTTAGCAACATGCATTTAAGGTTCTTCCATGTCTTCGTGATTTTTTAATAACTTTTTTTTTAATGCTGCATAATATTCTATTGCCTGTTATACTGCAGTTAATTCATGAAGGTTATTTTGCTTGTTTTTAGATTTTGGCAATTGTGAATAAAGCTGCTTACTATAAACATCCATTTCTAGGTTTTTTTTAATGGACCAAATAATTAATTCCTTTGAGTAAATAAGGAGCACAATTGCTAGGTTGTATATTAAGAGTATATGTAGATCTTGCCCATATTTTGTTAAATTCATACTTAAGTATTTAGTTGAGGTTTTGTGTTTGTATGTGTTCTTTAATGTTCATAATTTCAAATTCTACTTTTTCATTGCAATTGTATAGAAAGTGATTGACTTTTGTTTTGTATCCTGCCATCTAGCTAAGATCACATACGGATTCCAGGAGGTTTTTGGTCAGTTCTTTTGGATTTGCTACATAGATGATCATGTCATCTGTGAGCAAAGAGAATTTTATTTCTTCCTTTCCTTTCCTTTTCCCTATAACTTGTATTTCTTTTTCTTGTCTTGCTGCATTAACTAATACTTCCCACATGATGTTGCAATAGAGAAAGATTAACCTGTTCTTGACCATACATCTTTTTAAAGCAGATTGCATGTCATTAATAAAACACAACTTTACCTGATTTAAAACTTTCTCCAATAATAGTGCTTGTAAAATTGTTTTGTCTCAAAGGAAATCATAACTATGGTCTTGGATTGAATGTTGTTAGATAATATGATTATGGGTTAGTTGTATTCATGGTACAATACTCTGTAAGCATGTCTGATTATTGTCGCCCTAATTGGAGAAGTATTAACACTCATTCTTGCATATAAAAAAGCACAAAGAAGAATACAATATTCTCATTCTATAATTATACTAGATATAAGCACTTTACATTTTTTTTAACGGCAAAAAATTTATTGAACAACTTAAATGACTTACAATAAAGGAAACACTTTGGTTCAACCCTCAATGAGATATTGTGTGACCATTCATTGACTAAAGTAGACTGTTTATTGATATGGCAGTATTGTTTAGAGGAGGGGAAAAGAGCAAGTTACAAGAGTATGACTGAGTTACAGCTAGTATAAAGAATGACTTCATTTTTATAAATAAGAATAGTAATATATAGGAATCAAGAGTAGAGAAAAGTCTGGAAATACATGTGAAAATTAACAGTAGTTACCTTTGAGTGAGATTATTTATATATTCCATTTTTTCCCTTTATGTTTACCAATATTTTCTAACAATTCTACAATTGAACATTTTTAAATAGGAAGTTGGGCCAGATGATTTTAATGTTCCAAGCCTGACATTTTGGGCATCTCTGATTGATGTCCTAAGTGACTTCAGACACCCCATGTTTAGTGCGGGCTTACTGTGTGGCCTTTGGAACCTAAGTCACTGCCCACAGCTGCAGTCCTGCATTCCTCTCTCCCTGTACTCGCTGCCCAGCTATCTCCCTGTCTGCAATTCCTGTGCCTAGCCAAGAGCTGAGCAAAAGAACTCAGCATGATGACAGGTGCCATGGAGGCACAGAGACGAAAGGCACAACTGTTAATTCTAGAATTTTACCAGGACAGCGGGCTGCATTCAAAATGCTCGGTTGTGTAACAAAGACAGTACACACCAAGCAGGAGAGAAAGCAGGGCAAGCAGGAGGAAGGCCTTGCTCTAGGAGGCGGTACAGGAGGGGCAGTGAGGGCATCACAGGCAAGCAGCACAGCCGAAGCAAAGGTGCAACCAACCCAAGAGTCCTCTGGGATACAAGCCCCAAACCTTTCCAAGAAACTTTCAGGCCTGCTGGGTTTCTGAACTTTGGCCTGCATGCCTAAAATCATGAACTTCCTAAACAGAAGTCCTCCCTCAATCTAGCCCTGGATTAGCCACCAAAGACAGCACAAGTCTTTCAGATAAAGACAATAAACTGCCTTTTAAATCACTTCTCCTTCTTCTTCCACATGGGGGACAGGGAGGAGTGGAGGATCTTGAAATGTCTTGGGGGTGGGGAGGGAGTTTCAACCACCAGACTTTTCACATGCAAATGATGCTCACACCACCACTTGGCCACTGGCTTCTCTGACTGGCATGGCCCCATTTTACAGATGGAAGAAAGGAGACTTGGGAGTTCAAATGGCTTGCTCCGGGGTCACCCAGCCAGAGAGTGGGGAAGGCGACTCCACTCAGAACTGTTGTTACATTGTGTGTGTGTCTTTCTAATCATTTTTAAGTTGTATGAATTTACATCATTTTAAGTCTTTAGCTTAGAGGTGATCATCCCTGTACTTTACTTCTTGGTCTTTTTACTCACTCATAGTCTATCCCTAAATAGTTTATACACAGGAGGCTACATAAAATGTCTTTATTGTTGTGGGATATTAGGGATCAGTGCTCGACCCATCTTCCTTGTGTTTATTCATACAAGATACTGAAGTAAGCAAGAATGCAAGTGCTTAGTTTTCGTGAACATGCTAATATTGGTCAAAAGCAATATTGTGCATATCACATCCTGAAATTCTTCTTTTCCTGAGCTAGAGCAAAGCGTTTATATTGCAGAGGTAGTTCCATTAAAACACATGCTTAATGATGCAAGTGATTTTCTGTGTGAACTCAGGGAAAGAAAGCTATTATGTCAAGAGTTCCTGAGTGGCTGGAGGTAAAAGGATAAGGGGCAAAAGAAAAGGAAGATTAACTGGAACAGAATTAGTCAAGATGGGATATTAGTCAGTACGGGGTCTTAAAGGATCTGTGCCTATGAATTTTGAAAAATTAAGGTAGCGATAGGCATTGGAAATGTTGGCATGAGGCAGTTAGGATCACTGCAGAGTTCCAACTTCATTATTTGTAGTAAACTTCAGTCAGGATTGGAGACATTGCTATACCCAAACCATATTCGCTGTATTTATGATTTGCTTATTTGCTTTAAAACACGTCTCTTCTAGGACGAAAGGACTAACCTTGGTCTGGCTGTGTTACAGTGCCAGGCGAGGGCAGAGGGCAGGTCTAGGATGAAAGCTTGGTTGAGTGGTATCATTTTGAGATCGTGATCTAGAATCATAGACCTATAAATGAGGAGTGAGAACTGAGCTCAGAAGAGGAGTTGTAGTCCACTATAAGAATAGCTCACTGTAAGATTAGGTAAAGGGGATCACTCAGTGAAGTGAGCTGAATAGTTTGGATTCATGCTGCTGGCAAGTTGAAAAAATGCGTAATTTTTGTCTTGGCTTTAGAAAACTCTAGGTTTAAATAACCATTCTTTGATTCTGACTTCCCTTTGTCCTATTTTCAAGGTTGTAAGTCTTGAAAAGTTTCAAAGAGACACACCTTTGGTGGCTGATGTGGCTAAGGTGCAGACCATGTAAAGCCCAAGGAACTGGGTTTCAGACCTGATGGTAGGGATTAAAAAAAAGTTTCTGACTAAACCAAAGTTGTTTTGATTATTTTTAGGGTTACATACTACCACTCACACATTCCACTTAGTTAATATTAAAATAATAGTGCTATTATTCACAATAGTCAAGAACTGGAAGCAATCTCTGTGCCCATTAACCACTGAGGGATAAAGATGATGATGTACACATGCACATACGCACAATACAATATACTCATCTGTTTAAAAAGGCCTGCCACCTGGAATAATCTGAATAGACCTAGAGGGAAATTGGCTTAGTGAAATAAGTCAGAGGAAGAAAGACAAACATCATATGATTTCACTCATATATGGTAAATGGAACTAGAAGAACCAAGCAACCAAATGAACTAAATCAAACTAAAATGGACTTTTAGTTAATGAAATCAAATTAGTGGTTGCAAGAAGGGGAACGCAAAGGGGGGGCAAATTGTGTAGATGGGGTCAATTACATGGTGAAGGAAGACCTGGAATGGTGAACTTCCAGGGTGGTGAACTTCATTTATTATAGACAGATTTTAGTTTATAATGATGCACAGTTTAAACCTACATCATGTTATGATGTTGTGGTCTCTCAATAAAATTAACTAAAATGATAACAGAATTATCAATACACAAAAGGTTTCCTTAAAAATGAAAAGATAATAATAGCTACCATGTACTTAGGGCTGACTCAGTTCTGTCATTGTGTTAGATGACTTACATAAATGATCTTTGAGTCATATAATTTCCAGCAAGACAAGTTTTTATTCCTATCTGATAAAGAAACTAGGGCTTGGAGAGGTGAAATGACTTGCTTGCTGCTCTCCAGGTCTATTTTAAGTTGATATTTCAGAGTAATTTTCAGGGGAACACAAGGAACGTAAGGTACTTGTCTTATGGAGCGCCATTGTTACCTATTCTAAACTTGATTTCAGTCTAAGTAGATGTGCCCCTTCCTAGCTTGTATCTCCAGAGAATAGTTGTTCTTAACCTCAGAACCTAGTTTGTGCCTTGATTTCACAGACTGTCTTTTAGCAGTTCCTAGTAACTACTACGAATCGCTTCATTTCACTCCCTATCAGTGAAGTAATTTCTCACAGATTTGAGCTTAATTTTCTCCTGTTTTCATTCTGTACACATGGCATAAAAAGCAAATGAGTTAGAGAATACTATGTGTAGAATTTAAAGCCTCTTTGACTAGTTTGTAACAATTGTGGATCTTGTGCAACTTCTTTCTTCTTTTAGGAAGAAGCCAACCTTTTCAACTTTCCGTTTCATACTAGGATGCCAGGCCTGATTCACAGTTACTTTAGAACCCCTGATATATTTGTGTGGTGCTATAACTGCGACCAAAGTACTTAGAGAGATTTTCCAAGCTGTATACTTAAAAGCATAGAGTATGTTCAATAAAATGTAACAAAATATTTCAATAGAATTTGAACTGGTTTTGTAGTAAAATCACATACATTCTCAGCTAATGCCAGAGAAAAGAATAATTTAAAACTTATTTCAATCTATGGTGCTCTCTGAGTAACAGACTTTGTGTTTAAATAAATCGATACCTCATCATTATTCAACGGGTCAACTATGCTTGCTATAATGAACCACACATTCAAAATCCAGGTAGAAACTGAAGCACAGTAAAAGATTTCTGATATTTTAGCTTATCAAGAAATACTGATTTTGAAATTTTTCTTTCTTTGCCCTTACATATTCCTAATTGCTAGGAATTTTGTGTAGTGGTGAGAAAGGTAGTTAACTACTCTACAAATACAGGGACCATCAAGAGGGGACAGTGTCTAAATGACGATTTTGAGTCCTTATCTATCTTAGTTGTATGTATGTGCCATTATGTGCAGAATGACAGGCAAAATGCTCTAGGTTAGGACTTGGGAGGAGGTGATAGTACACTGAGGATTGATTAATTTCTCTGTGTATTACATTTAGTATCAAATTTATTTGAGTCAAACAACTGTATGCCTTTTCGCTCTGAGCAGCAGTTTACAATTTATAAGATGTGACTTGGGACTGGAATGAGAATAGAGAAATACAGTTGGGATGGTCCTTGGAATGTATGTGAATTGCACTTGGTCAGAGGTGACAGTCTTAATCACTACTCTACCATGTTTTAAAGACTTATTTAATTTTATTTCTGTCACCACCCCCAGTTTTAATGAGATTTAAGTATTATATTATCAAAAAATAGTATTTTCTATTGATAGAGTCCATTATATATAATAATAGTATATATAATATATACATATATTTTATATACTTATCTCTATGTGATACTAATAGCAAGAATTTGGAAGACTGAACATCAATAGTCAAGATAGGAATACAAAGATATTATTAGTAAGTACTATGACACTTTAGAGAATACTTCTAATTATTTGTTTTTCTTTTTTATGTGGAGTGATGACTCATCTAAAAATGGGAGGAAATTGGTATTAACTGTCTACTCATAAATCAACATCTTGTTAAATTCATTATATTTTTCTCTTAAGAATTTTAGGAAATAAATTCAAGCATATTGAAGGATATTTTACAGATTTATATTAATAGCCTAAGGATAATTTTCTATAGATGATATCATTAGCTTGGAATACTATTGCATTTTACTTAGTGAATGGAATGAGAAACATACAATAGTATTTGTGCATGTCATTGGCGTGGGAGAACTTGGTGGCATTAAGAGAATAAAACAGTCTAAATTTATTGTGGAATATTTAGTCAAAAACATCAGTTGGTATAAAATACGTTGAACTGTAAAATTCTTTGTATCAAGAATTTTAGCTTGGTACTAACCTCGCAGGAAAACAAAATCTGGGCAGTACATAAATTATGTCGAGTGAAGTTTGCTTGTAAGAGTTAACATTAATTTGGGGTAAACTATGTAAGTATTAATAAATAATTCTTCTATTACACTCTGGAGAAACTGAGTGAAAATTGGTTAGAAAAAGGAGACCTCTGAGAAAAAAATAAAAGAAATTGAAATTGTTTGATTTGAGCAGAAGAATCAAGACATTGGGAATGTTAAGGAGAAGAGGCACCAGCTGTTCTCACTTTTTTTGTAAAGAGAGTGAGAATTAATGGGTATTAATGAGAGTGGAAAACAGGCAGTTGGTTGTTTCAGCAGTACCAAAAAGAAGAAGAAAAAGGAGCATCTTTTCCTATAAACTTTGAATATAATATGTAATCGTATCTGGTAATAATTGTATGTAAACATTTGTAAGTATGTATTGATTGTCTTCCATAGAAAGGTCTAAATATTAGATGCTGGATTTTGAATAGAAGAGGCTAAACTTAGGACTGTGACTTTTGTGAAAGTGGTTAGTTAAGTGAGTTTTTGAGAAATGGAAAGCCTATCTTTTCCATGGGGCATAATGTACTTAAACATTATATATAGAATCAAGACTAGAATAATTCAGTAGAGTTAGAAATCCTTTGATGTCAATTAAGCTAACCATCCTATCTAAGTGTCTTTTGAATATTTCTTAAGAAATGTCAAAAGAAGCAAAGGTTAGTAATGCTGCTCATATTTTCTTTGTCATTATTTACAATATGTTATGTACACAGTGTAATCCGTCAGCCAACTTTAATTTCATAAGCTATTCATTGTATTTAAACAGTGCCTTTCTAATATTAAATATTTATGGCAGTCTTTGAGAAGAATGCATTAAAATGGCAGATGGGGGTCGTTTTAAACATTTCCTTGATTGAAGGCAAGGGGACCCCTTGTGAATTTATAGTCTGCTTTCAAAGAAAGTTCACAATGTCTGATAATAACCCAAGGAGACGAGGATTCCACCAATTCCCAGCACTGTGATTTCAAAAAGCAATGGCTTCAAACAATCTTCATGCTTCAGCACCTCCCATTTTAAAACTGTTTGCAAGGGCAGTGAAGAATGGTGAACGAAAACATTTACAGTTGTATTGCCTATTAATAATTCAGCAGGAGTACACCTCTTTTGCATTAATATTACTTTTACATCGATTTTGAACACAGTAGCAAAGATAAGTGGGAAAATCGAATTTAGGACCTACGTTGTAGAGGAAGGTGTTATATTCTAGGCTCTAGATAGAATTCTACAACTAGAAAGACACTTTGAGAATCATGTCCTAGGTTTACTGAAAGAGAATTGTCCTTTTTGCTGGACGATTTTCTCTTTGCCTTGATAATCAATAAGCCTTAATCTAGGAATTTTGGTTATCATCTCCCTCCCACTACCTCAGAATGATGTCTTCTAGTTTCCTCTGAGAAGAACTATTCATCTTTAATTACATTACCTTCTCTGATAGTCATTCTACAAGCCACTCTCTTTAATGGAAGTTTTATTGATTATAAAAATTAAACCTGTGGAATTTTATTAAAATCTTGGGTAGATTATTGACTATAACTTGACTGTCGATAGTTGAGATTCTTCTTTGTTAGTCAGCCTTTTCCTATTTTTCTAAGCTTCTGTTTGATGTACAAGGGAAATAATTGTCTCTGAAAAATCTTTCTTTAGCTTTAGTCAATTTGTTCATTAATGTTGGGTGACAGTTTTTGAAAGTTTCTGGCCTGAGAAATGACAACTCTTGTACTACTTAAGTCACCTGCCAATTAAGAGTGACCACCCTTTACGGATAGAGTGATTACTTTACAATTATACAGAAATGTTGGAGTGCTTCTGAGTGCCATGGCGAGGCTGGTAATTCCAAAGTGCCTTTACATTTATATTTTTAAAGTAGTTGCTCAATGGTTATTTAGTGGGGGTGTGAGTAGACTGATTTTCTGGTTGTAAAAAAGTGTGTATCTTTGTTTAAGTGGTTTATCACATGCACTGACAGTAGCATCACATTTTATCATGTAATCCAGGAATTTTTTTTCTACAGATGGACTTCCAGAAATCTAGAAAACCCCTGAAATATCAAGTAAAATGTTTTGTCTTATATTTCGAACAGGACCCATAACTTCTATAGGATCAAAGAGTATCTCTAACCCCAAAATGTTGAGCTAAATAGCCTGTTCTACATTTATTTTCCAGATGAAGAAACTGAGGTTCAGCCAAAAAATCAAGTGGCTTAATTTAAAGAGAGAGATAATACTGGGAAATCTACAATTCAAGTCCTTTCTCTCTCTGTAGATTATCCCTACTAATTTCTGATATTCTTTTAGAACTTAGATGGTCAGAACTTGGAATAGAAAATATCGTGAACCTTTTCCACAAAAATATTTTCAATTCAAAATACATATGAACTAGAGTCCTAGATTCATAATATCGCAGGAATATTGTTTTGAGTTCTCTCTGAGCCTGAGGATTTTATTGATGGAAGTCAATCAATATTCATTACATGTTGAAATAGAAAATATTTTCTTCTCCTCTCCACCCAATTTGAACTCAATAGAATGGAAATGTAGCTTCTCCTCCTTCTTCTAGCATTTGCTAGAATAAATCCCAGCAGTTCCACACAATTCGGAGGATTCTCAGCAGACATAGAGAAGATCCTCACTTGAAGGTCTGACCATAGTGAGACAACACTCTTGGGCAGATGGTGACAACAGATGGCCTTTTTTGTATGCTACCACATATTTACGGAGGATTCTTTGGGAATGCTTCAGAGCTTCTCTAGGGATGGGTCACGTGAAGGTATTATCCCATTCTTTCAGGTAATAAAACGAGCCTTGAGGGCGAGGATAGCTGCCTCCCTGCAACTCAGCAACTCTATGTAGGAGAAAATGGAGAACCCTGAAGAGTAATAGTAGGGAAAGTACAATTAAGAAGGCAGTGAGGTGGGTATGTTCTAACAAGGGCAGTTATTCATAGTGAAAAACAGATAACAGATTGGATGTTTCCTGTTTTATTTTTTTAGCAGTCTTTTAAAAATGTCAAATGATTATTGCTTTTTCTTTTCCATTCATAATCATCAAAATAGGCTTTTTTATTGATTTTTTGTTTCATTTTGGTTTGTTTTGTAGGCAGGACATGGCCTGATTTTTCATTTTTTATTTTTTTCTGTCTGAAGTCAGCTTTGCATCTCCTCCCCTTTGAATATCTGAACTGAGAGATCAATGGCAGTTGTGTTTTTCCTCACAGGTAGACAGGCGCCAGTGGGCCAACCCGAAAACATTTTGAACCTTAAACAAAATATAAGGAGAAAGGATTTGGAGACTTGACACTTGTTTTTTCCTGAAGAGTGTCAGCTACTGGCTTATGATTTTCATGCTTATTGAAATACATGGAAAGTTTATTTTCTTTTTTTCCTTAACTTGCCTTCAAAAAGTTGGTTTACAAGAAAATATCCTTATCAAGTTGATTCGAATTTTCCACATCAAACATGTCAGTGATTTCTGAACTTCTTTTTTGACAAAAAGCCCAAGAGAAGCTGTATTTAAAAGAACAAATTTATTTTTAAAAAACTTAATGAGTTAAAAAAAAAAAAATCAGACCCAAAGCAAACTAATGAAAGTATTTAAGAGAAGTCAGTTGAAGTGGTTTTAAGTATTTCTTTCATTGCTTTTTTAACTTCTTGACTGTTAGCACCATAAATGTGAATTTAAGAAAAATTAACTTGTTTTGAACTCTATAAAAAGTATTTTTTTCTTTTAATTAACTTTATTGTTTTTTAAAGCCCTGCATCAAGCTCTCTTTCTGTGCTTGGTTAGTTCCCATTTGCAAATGGAGCAATTTCTGCATATAGGTCTGAACAGGCTATGCCACAATTATCCTTTTTATTGTAACTTTACTGTTAAAGAAGTAGTTTTCTTCTCCAAATGGAAATTCCAGAGTAACTCAAATGCCTACTAAACATATTGTCATTTCCAATTTCCAGAGGCAATGGTCCCTGGTCCAACAAACAAAAGCCGTGTGCAGACCTGGATTGGAATGGATCCCTGTCTCCTCATTATTACTTTGGTATCTCACATACTAATAATGGTTGCTAGGATTTGTTGTTTGTTGTGTGTCAGACAGAGCAGGATTTGCTTTCTTTGGTTTATCCCATTTCATCTTTACATCAGTCCTGTCAGACTTGGATCTGATTATGTTCATCTCAGAGCTGAGGGAACCTGAGCTCGGGCCAAAGCTACCTGGCTAGTAAATATTAGAGCCTGAATTTGAACCCAGGCTGACTCTCAAGATTACTCTAACTTGAATCCCTATTCTGTATCGATATATAGGGATGTACACTTATGATTATATATGTAACTTTTTTTTCATGTTACAATTCACCTTTGAAGTCATTTCTGCTTAGAAAAGTAACTCTATATAAGGAAGGGGAAATGATGTCGGTAAAAGGACACTAGAATTCTGGTAATGAGTGTGGTGTGAAATATAGACCAAAGTGCAATTTCAGTATCCTAAAATGAACCGAGCATTGTGAATAAAAGAAATAATATATATTTCTATTTGAAATATATCAGGTCCAGTGTTGAGTTCTTTACTGGAAAATTTGGTGTCACTGAATTGTAACAATTCAGCATCACTATACCCATTTACCAGACAAGACATGGCGATATTAGCGTACCTCCTGGCAGACTCAGTGTTCACTAAGATCAAGGAGGGAATTCAAAAAATTTTAAATGTGTGAATTTTTTTTTTTTCTGCGTGGTTTTTGTTTTAGGATTTTAATAGCTAAAGTATATTTAAGTTGCTGTTGCTATAAACTCAGGTACTCTGACCTAATGTTTCTAAGTGTGGTTCTCGCCATGGTACCTGGTCTTAGAATCACCCCAGATCTACTTCAGTAGACTCTGGCCCATTGGGCCTCCCATTTGAATTTGTGTGTGTGTGTGTGTGTGTGTGTGTGTGTGTGTGTGTGTGTGTGTGTGTGTGTGTGTATTTTAAGTAAAATTTCAGGCAGGAATGAAGGCAGACAAGCAGGAAGAGAGAGGAGGAAGAAGCATTTTTATTTCATATTTAGGCATTCACACTGTTTGTACCCCCACCCACACTCACACCCAGACTGGACCCGAAGGGTATGTGACCTGTGCTTCTTTGGCAGTGGTTGACCTTTGCATTTTTAACTTGTTTTCTAGGGAATTCTTAAGCATAGTAGCACTCAGATTTGTTTTCTGGTTGATTTTGCTTCTATTTAAGAAGAAATATCTCTATTAAGCAGAAATAGTCAGAAATTCGGGTTCAGTTAAAAAAAAAAAAAAAGGACAGGGTTATCTAATGACTTGTGGACCCTAGAGGAAATCTCTGTTAGGTGAGTGGATGACATTTGGCCCAGAGACCTCACCTTCTGAATCGAAGGGAGTTTCTTCAGTGGTTCCAAGGTAGAGGGAAGCCAGATTCCCCTAACATTAAATTCCAGCGAAAACTCTCACTTCTTAGAGAATCTCATTTACCTACCAACACACAAAAAAATGTCTCCTTAAAGAAAAACGGAAGAAGAATGTTTTCTGCTTATTTTAATGAGATCCTTTTTTTTCTGATGAATTCATGTAATCCTCAAAACACCTCTTCTAGGGGAACCCAGTAAACAGCATTAACTTTTATTCTTTCATTTTACATAGACTATGAATTAGACCCTCTCTTAGATATTTCTTGTGTTTTGAGTTTGAGATAGTGAATTTGTTATGTGAAATAGTTATTTATTTTTAGATCAGTAAACTTGCCCAAAGACATTGAGCTAACAGCGAAGTTGCTTAATAATCAAATGTTGGTTGAGGGAGCTGCAAAGCTATATACATGTCTTCTTAAGCAGGGAAAGGTGGAAATTAGTGTTCCCCAGCCATGCTTTTGTGCTGGGAATTTCCATCCTATTTGAAGTCACTATCTATCCAAACTTATAATCAGCAGAGTAGCATTGCATGAAAGGACTTTCTTCAGCTATCTTGAAAGAGTGGTCATCTCCTTTCTGATTTTAAGTGTTTACCTTACTCATGAGAATAGAGTACTCTGCCTTAGGGCAATAAGATCATTGTTTTGGTTTTAAAGGTCTTTCCTTCTGGCTCTTACAGGATTAGAATAAACAGAGGTGGTGTTTATGTCAACAGTGTTATTTAGCCAAATAGGTGACACTGTCAATTTGGAAGCTAGATGATAGTTGACTCTAAGAAAGTGATGAGATATTTATGAAACTAGAGATTCAAAATTAAGAATGCCTCGGCAACTGTAACTTTAGCACATTTGCCTGAATGTTATAATGTATTCACTGTAAAGTCTAGGAGCCTTATAAATATATGACTGGCAGTTGCCTCAGGCAGAAATCTTTTACTGATGCAATGAGATAAAAGTAATTAAGCTACATGTAGACTGATGGGTAATTAAATCCATGTGAAGCATTTTGTAACTAATTGCTATGTTCTAATCACAGATTGCTTTCTATTTGTCAAGGTAAGTGTATATAATTACACAGTCCTTATTTTCTTTAATCTGAAATCATCCCAGTTGGGTGACTTTTTTTTTTTTTTTTTCTTTTTTAGCACTCTGAGTCTTAGAATATTTGGTACATTTCTTGCATAAAACTAATTTGCATATCTTGTAATTTTAGGACCTTTTATGGTAAAATGGCTTTTAGTGTCACTGACAGCAATTCTATGGTCAATAGAGATTTATCCAATCTAGTTTCATCCTCATTTTTAAAATTTATTTTAATAGTAATGCAGGTTTGTTATTTACTGGGACTAGGAATGTTCAAAGCATATGAACTGTGGAACCTAATAATCAACAGTAGTTTGAAAAGATAGGGATCAGAACATGGATTAAAAACAGAATATTTAAAGCGATACCGGTGAAATAAATAAATAGCTTTGGGGGTTTGGGAGTCTTGAAAGGAGAGAACAGTGTAGTTCAAGGCATGACTGAAACTCATCCTAACAGTTGTGAGGTGCATTTCTAGAGTAAGGGCTAGCCCGGCTTTTCTCTCTTGGTGGGAGTAGAATTTTGGGTGTCGATACTCAGTCAGAGCATGTGCTTCAGGTACATAGGACCTGTGTTTTATTTTTTATTGTGCCTTTCACATGATGCCTGGCACAGATCTCACTCAGTTAATATCTGTGAGATGACTGTGAGTAACATGCTGACCAGCAGGGAATCAAAGATCAGATTCCATAGATCATTTTCATTTGTGAGCTTCCTTTTCGCATTCGGTAGTTGGAGAGACTGTTTTTCTGACCTTTAAAGCATATTAAAAAGGCAGTGCATTAAAAAAAACAACCTACATTTAATCCATCATAGACATACTTTTTATTAAATTAAGTAGAACATCAATTTGTTGTTGTTAATGACTATAATTTATGATGAATACTATACCTCTGGTCTAAGTAGTAACTATTTTGGATAGGCATGGTTTTCTAATGTAAATTGCAATCTCTTTGTTAAGGAGCCAGTTACTCTCCCTTCCCCCATTCTTCCCACTGTTTCTGTTCCAGCTGTTAAAGCTGCCCTGTGTGGTGTGCAGAATTGGACTCTCGTAGCCACACACCAGACCTGCGTCCCTAACTTCTTCTGTGGAAGAGAGTGTTGGTAGCATGCCAACGATTGGATTTTCTTTTCCAGATATAAATGTTATTGAAAGGTTTTTTCTGGGCTCCGCGAGGAGAAAAAGCCAATTAGGCAAAAAATGTCGAATAGCTAGGGCTTTATTGGGGTTTGCGCACCCGGGCGAGGTTCTCCGGTCCGCAGAACGAGGGCCGGGGAAGTCGCGCCCCAACAAAGGGAAGCGCGATCTTTATATAAAAGAATTTCGCGGGCTTCATACGTGGCGATTGGGGATTGGTCCTGTGATTCCAGGTGTGGTTTCGTCAGCTTCTTTTCCCGGGTATGGCCGCCATTTTGTCCTTCTGGGCGGCCATTTTGTCCTTCTGGGCCAGCCTAACA